>JAHZMX010006472.1:0-41617 GCA_027743895.1 Seira musarum | reverse complement strand
AGAGAAAATGGGATCCAAAGGAAGGACTAAAAAAAGGTCAAAATACATGGGACGGGATAGGAAGGCATTTTAATTTGAATATCCGGGAAATGTATATATAGATTAAGGTTTGTTT
This sequence comes from Seira musarum, assembly GCA_027743895.1. Taxonomy (NCBI): domain Eukaryota; kingdom Metazoa; phylum Arthropoda; class Collembola; order Entomobryomorpha; family Entomobryidae; genus Seira; species Seira musarum. Next base: position 41,502 of record JAHZMX010006472.1, on the reverse strand, counting down.
CAGTTTGTCTACAAGAAAAAGTTGCATATCGCGACATCGTAATATGTCAGAACAAATCATGAAAGAAAACGAGGAACCTAACAAAAGTGATAATATTGTTAATGATGAGCATATTCCTTTCTGATACGTTTTCAATCAATTTTGCATACTGGAGATTAACGGGTTATAGTTTTGTATACGTAAAATTCGGATTTGGGTAAGCTATTGTTTTCTCTGCTGCAATTTGCTTGATAAAAGACGTCAGATTGTAATTGAGAAGTGTAAGACCTTCCTAATGAACTGTTGGATGCAAATTATGTAAAAGAAATTTAGGACTATAATCGTGACGTAGATTGTGGAAATGCGGGAAAGATGTCATGCAGGTATGTAGCATACAAATCGGTACGAATAAGTTACAGAAACGTCGAGCAAAAGTACCATCACAATAATCATTATCATTGAACAGAACTGTTTGTCGTTGCTCAGGAGTTTGGTTTGGGAAATAAGCTGATGGTCAGAACAGAATTTATTCAAATGCATCATTATAATGCTAGCTTGACGAAGTGTTTCGTTTTCAAAAAACATGTAGAACGTAACAAAAAAAGTCGTTTATGATAAAAGGTGTGAAATTTGCGGGGATTAATTCAAAAGTTTCTGAGGTACAAATATTATATCTTCTAATTAAATTTTACATTAGAAACGTATATTTTTGGATTTTTGACATTTTGAGGCTTAGCTTCTTTCGAAAATTCCTGATATTCAAATTTCCTATTTTCAATAATATTTTCAGTATCTAAACCGAGAATAACACTCAAAACAAATATAAAATTGATTGTATATGCTGAGGGTATTTCATTTAACATGTCATTAGGTTTTCCCCCTCTACCTATAAATAATAGGTATGATGGCGCTATTGTATTTATGTCTAAAAATTATTGAATGTAACTGATTTATTAAATGGCCAGATGGAGTAATTTTTACATCCTAGAAGAATGACTTTAATTTGAGTTGACTATTGGTAGCCACGCCCTTTATGAACGGGTGTTCCACTGATCATATCCAAAGGAACTGGATTCACGCACTTCGCACCCCCGCAGAAGTCAAAGCAGCACATTTGCCCACCTGGACAGTCCGCATCCACTTTGCAGGTTGGAACCTGAACTACTGAACAGGCCCTGCTATCGTCCATTCTCAGTACCGCTGTTGGGCACTGTCCTCCATCTTTTGCTGCAATACATGTTAAATTCAAATTTAATGCCACGAGGCACATGGATTTTTTAAAAATTAATTTTTGATAGAGACTCACTTCTTAAATCACACGATTTCCTGAAACACTTTGCGACACGATTTGGACGTGGACAAACGCACATTCTGCAATCCTGATAGAACATGATCGTATCAGTGCCACACATCACTGGAGGAACTAAGTGGAAAAGAAAATTGTTAGTTGAATGATAACCTTTCCAGGAAAATTGTCCAAAGAAAGTGTAGAGGTTTATACTTTATGCGTACTTCTGTTCGGGCCAAAGGGTTGTTGTATTGGTCTTATCATGCGATTCTGTTGAGCTGAACTAAATGAATTGTCGAAGCTTAACAAAACCACGGCCACTACTACTATTGAGATATGTAAAGTTCGGGGATAACTCATTTTTTCTAAGATTTTCTTCGAGAAAGATCTCGGGGAAAGTAGTATAAAGATTTTGCACGTAAAGGTTTATTGTTCTATCTATGTCCTACTAGTCCATTAGAAATTAATGGGGTTTTAGCCTAGCATAATGGCTGCTGGCTGTAAGTATAACCATCAACAACACCACCATGTAAATCTAATGGAGGTGTGATGATGATGATACATTTTTTTTCCTTTCCTTCCTCCGATCTTGTTTCTTCGTTTCGCACAAGAAATAAACGAGAAAAGATCGATCTTTTTTCGTCGTTAATTTCTTAATTTTGCTAGCCTTGCTGAGTGATTAAAGAAGCTAATAAATTTAGTGCTGGCTGGGAGGAAGGCTAATCCATTCAAACGGCGATTTACGGTCGTCAGTCCTCATGTCTCAGCCATTGTGAACGGAGTAAAACAATAGGCAATAAACGGGCGATGATGCAGTTGCTTACGAGAGCGTGTGGAACTGCCTATTTAAATGGTCACATATTTCTATCGTACTAATCTTGTTTAGAGTCAAAACCTCTAATCAATCATCATCAACGCATTACACACTACTACTTTGATCACTTTCGCGTTAGACATTGCGTATTTTTTTCATAACCAAGTCATCATAACATATTTTTCATACCTAAATAGCTCTTTATTTTTTTAGTTTAGAAATGCGTGAGTATTAGTTACAACTTTCGTAAATATTTACGTTACAACAGATCGATAGCGACTTATTAACTACGCAGGGATGGGACTTGTAATAGGCATTGCATGGAGTATTAGGCGCTCTAGAGTATTTATCTTTTATGAGAGCAACATAAAGAACTAAAGATCAAAGCAACTTGAGAAAAACAAAAACCGTTTTAGAGTATTTTCCTCATAAAAATGTTATCATTGTCATAATATTAATCAATTCGCCGACGTCGGTTAGGTATTTAAGATGACGGTATGACGATGGTGAGTTCATGCTTCGCAGTAAAAATACGTAATTGCTTCTTGTATACTGTCTTCTAACCAATTTCGATAGCTGTGGATGAATATACCCTTTTTTTACTGACCGTTGTCGCAAATTCTAAGAATTCTGTGCCATTTTTTTAGAAACTCATTATTTGCCATGAAAACAATCTTTTTGCGTTTTCTTTCTGGAACACTGCGTTCCTACAAACAGTGACGCACATGGAGCTGAAGTTCGAAAAATTCCTGATAAAGTAAAATTTTCTAGAAATCATTTGATTAAAACTTCGATGACGTAATAAAAACCAAATGAATGCAATTCCACAGAATGATCATACACCTAACATGACCTGATCTGACAAAAAGGACGAATCTAATTATAAGTTTGCATCATTAATCATCAATAAAAATACTATTGTGTGGATGCTCTTCTGACAATGACTTTGTATAATTCAAAATACTAATAAAATGTAATATGGCACTCGGGACCAACTACGAAGACTTTATAAATGAGGCTTGTCCAGAGAAGTTTTTTTTTTGTGGTAGCAAAGGATGTCATACTTGATTTAATCTGTCAGATTTGGTTCATACTTCATTTGGTATGTTTTAAAATTTATTTTGCATACCCAATGCATATGAAATAAACACAAAAGTTCAGCAAAAAATACACAATCAAATCGTCGTGTCATCCCAATGCATTTTTCCAATGAAATGCAAGTCTCATCAGCAGTATCACCATAATTCAGTGGTACAACTACAAATGATGCATGATGTCAAGTGAATCGTGATAAGAGATCGCCTCCAGCATTTTTATAGCTCAACTTATAAAACTTGCTGATTCGCTAAATATAAGTCGAAAATGTTTACCAGCTTGCCAAGAGGCAACACGTTTCCAGTCCAGTGATTCTTCATGATTATTTTTAATCAAAAAAAGGCCCAAACAATACTTTAAGTCGTAGTTGACTCACCTGCAGAGGTAATAAATAATAATTCATACTTCCTTTTAAAATATTTGAATGAATTCCAGATTTAATTGATCGCAGTCAATAGTGATTAAATTATGATTTGGTAATAAATTAACGAATGTGTCAGTATCCACATCCTTTATCTGGAGGCCGGCGTGAAACCCACGAAAATTTTTGACATGTGCTAATGTACCAATTTAATCGACGAACAAGCCATGAGAAGTTCCTGTTTTGTTTTATTAATCTTTCTGGTTCACCTTCGTCCAAAAATTTCCGTGTGAATACTGCAAAAGAATTTGGTAGCGTGCAATAAAACATGAAAATGGTTTCTTTTTATAACCCAGCCCATTCCTCTAAGCAAATGTTGGGAATTTGAGACAAGATACTTTGCAGGTTTTACATAGGACGGTAGTTGATACAATTGCTAATTTGTTTAGTTGGTGGTCATGGTCCATGTGCACCATCACACCGTACTAATCTTTCTTGAGTCGAGTATTGTGGCGAATGTGCAAATTTAAAAGCAGGAATTTTCAGACGTCATGGTATTTTCAGAGTGCTAGTTCGCCGAGCCACACGATACTACGCATATAAATTAAGAAATGGCAATTCATCGGTAGTTGTATAAGTTTAAGATTTAAATATTTTCAAAATGTTATTGTTGCAGTGTCATAAAATGAGGACGTCACGTGTCTGTTCTTCCGTTCCTAGAATCTTCATCTTCGAAGCTGGTCGACTTGTGCTCCTTGTTTCACTAGTGATAGCGCCAGTGACGATGATGCCTCAACCCCAAGATCCACAAAGTATATAGACACAATTTATCAATTTTTAACAGAAATGTATAAACAAGCTTTCTAGTGTGAGGCGCTAAGGCTAGAATTAAAAATGAGTGCTTTAATCTTCCAGGAAGGAATGTCCAATTTCCGTCTACCATCCAACAAAAAAGTATTTTCCCTTCTGCACAGAAACCAAACGGGATAATACCAATCCTAGGAGTAAATAATACGAAGCCAAGTAACGGGAGCGGGCAAGTGCCATCAATCTCCACAGAATTTGAGATGGGGACTACAGGGATTCCATGTGATCAGCCTGGAACGTTTGTAACTGCACCGGATGGTTGCAACAGGTGCTTCTGCGCACAAAATAGACAATTGTCGAGTGCTTGTTCCAGAGTCTTTTGCCCACCCGGATTTCCATCGTCCAGCCCTGGACAGTACAAAATGTTGTTTGCAAGTCATTGATATGCGGATTCAATTGCAGAGCATTTACAGAAACGAGCATTTAATGTTATTTTTACTAATCACTTAATTTATTGTCTATGGACCCTTATTTAATCTACATTAGAATCTCATTTTTTGTATCTATATTATTTGTTTGAATGGAATAAATCCGACAGACAGACGAAATACATTTTTTTGTGTTTAGTTCAAAGAATTCAAAGTTTGCACTAGAGCTGAATTGTTCTATGTATGCATGGCATCACTCTTGATGCAATAACCCGGACATCCTTTCATTCTCATCCTATCAGCAACAACCGAATTTCATTATCCGGTAAAAAGAATTCTGATGATTCATTCCCTGTAGCAGAAAAAGAGGAGAGAGTAAAATTCTGGTTCCAGTGTACTAAACGAATGCATGGCATGAGTATGAATTAAATCCTATTAAAATTATGTATTTTATTTTACTCTAAGTAGTGGCACATACAGATACTTTTACACATTTTTCCTAATACAATGCTAATACAATCCATAGAATAAATCTATTTAACCTACAACGTGTACCTTTTAAGTTGTAAAACGCTTGCTAAATTAATTCTACATCAAGTACATTTTTTTTTGCCTATTGCCTACCAAGTCAGTTTCTTTAAAGAAGTAAGGGAAAGTCTCACGATCAGATTTAATACTTATGTTAAAATTCAAATCCTGTCCCATTCAATTCATTTACCTTCAGTTTCCATTCGTGGTAGCGACTTGTTCATTAATTGAAAAAGGAGAATATAAATAACTCTGCGTGATTAAAAAATGTTTCATACATTGTGTGTGTATGCTTATAACACCTTTACCTACCTCATGATTTGTATTTTCGTTGAAATTTTGTCCTCAAATGGGTTTGAACTCCAAAATTGTGGGTTCATGATGTTTTAAGATAATTTGTATGCAACCTAAAAACATAAAACAAGTATCCTTAATTTACTGGTACGTGGTAACAAACAATTGAAAAATGGACTAGCTAGCGAGGAGATATAGCACCTACACATTCAGCACTTGCTATGAATATTAACTTTTGGGGAGTCCCAAGCCGGAGTTAAAGTATCACACCCGAAGTAAGGTATGAATATGAGCAGTAGTCGTAGTCGGATGGAAGGGGACTTCATCGGTGACCTCAAATTTTTTTCGCTCATGTACTTATAACGTGCATAATTATTTCACCACCGGAAATAAAGTCGTACATTGTGCATAATTTTTTAAATTGAAAACACTAATCGAGTCGCTATTCATGGCATTGATAAGTATTTATGAAATGATAATGGCTGTATGTACTATGCACCAACCGCAACGCAACCACTTTATTTGACACCATAGATACCTCACCATAATCGATGCATTTTGAAGTTATGCAAGTCATTTCCAGACGCGATTTTGTTCAAACAATTTGCCCCACATGACATTGTATCCTTTGTTGGCGATTGATTGTGTTGGTTGGCTTAATCCTGTGGGTTTTGGGATCTAATTTATTCCTTTAACGAGATACAACCTTTGGATTTGTACCATTTTGCAAACATTTTAACCAGTTGTATGAAATGTTGCATGAAACATGAAAAGTCAAAACCATTTTTGGCTTTTTTATTGTCTTACCTGTTGTTTGTTCTCACTTTTTGCACAAAGAATTCTGATTTGGTGATGATGGACATCCATGCCATAGTATTTTTGATGCAGATGTCGAGCTGATTATGTTTTGTTGCGATCATCATCATGTAATGATGGGTATAGACTAAACAGGAATAAAAACTTTTTTGTGTGAAATTAGAACTTTTCATGTTTGCTAGAGATACCTTCGCCTGGCCTACCTGTCGAAAGTGCGAATTGCGACGATAGAAATATAGCCGATAGGCATGGAATAGGTCGGTTGGTTGTTGGTTTTGGTTACTGACTTGCTTTTACATCATCATTCGCGTTTATTATTCAAAAAATAAGATGTGATACCCAAAGGGTAGAATCATTATTATGATCATCACTATCACCGTCATGATTCACGTTGAAGCTGCTCCGTGTGTCGATGTCGTCAATGCTGACTACAAAATGGAGAGTACCAAAAATGCACAAAAATAGAGTGTTGTGCCGAATGAAGGTAACAATTTTGAAGGCAAAATGTGTGTATCCAATCATATTAGTAGGATGTAGTATGCAAACCCTCTTCACTCTTGCTAAAGAGAACATAAATACATTTCAAAACTTTCTTTCGCCATTATTCATCATCGTCCATCTGGACACGAATCAAGTTTTTATCTTATTCAGGGAAAAATAATAATCTGATTTTTTTAAAAGACGCGGAAGCTTTAGTCAAAATGTTGTTACGTTTATTCATCCTCGCCACAGTTTTGGTAGCCGTTGCAATTGCAGCGGAAACCACATCTCGGCCAAGTAAGGTTTTAGAAAATTAACCGTCTTATTTTCTTTTCAACTTGTACGTATATAATCTTTTTAAAATAATCAACAGAGAATTGCACACCGGGAACTACATACAAGAAGGATTGCAATACGTGTACTTGTGCTGCTGATCCAAAAAAGGATAAGTGTGGAAATGTGGATTGCAGCCGTAGTAAAGGAACTTCTACCACCCGGGGTGATTTAAGATTTAGATGAGATTTTTAATAAAGAAATTCCAAACATTCAAACACTGTATAACTTAATTCATACAGCTCCAAGCAACAGTAGACCAGGTGTGTGTCCTACAAAAGTGACACCACGACCTGGTAGCAACGACTGTGCTAACAGGACTACAACATCCACTTGCAATGTGGACAAGGATTGTCCAGGTAAAAATTCTGGAAATTTTTGCATGCATTTCCATATTAGCTTAGATTTTATACTGAAGTAATTCAAACCGCGTATTTTCTTCCTTAGGAGCGAAAAAATGTTGTGAAAACGGATGCAAAGTGAAGTCCTGCCGCAACGCTATTTACCAAAACACTCCCTAGAATATAACTCTTTTCCTTAATTAAACACATACAGTTATTAATTCATTTGTTCTTTCGGAATTGAAAATCTTCTTGTGTGAGTATATTAGATGAAGCAAATACATAGGTATGTATTCAAAAACAATTAAATTTTTTATTTCAAATGATTGAAATACTCATTTGTACCATGTCAAAAACTGTAACCAAACCGGTATTACTTAAATACATCACTAAATGATTTAATAATAATAATGTCATTGTAATTATGCATCTGAATTCAGCTTTTTCCACTGAAATCCAACTTAAAATCGCTGCTTCTATTGTGAGAGTCATGCGCAGAAAATTCGTCATTTCAACATCAATATTTTATGATGTCGTTTGATATCGTCACGTGCGTAATTGGTTTAACAAACTAGGAGCTAATTTGGCTAGCACGTCTGCAATATGTAATTTAAGATAATTACTTCTGAAAAAAGACTCTTCAAACAATTTTCCTCTACTGACCTGTACTGTACACATGTATTGAGCTCTTATGACTAGTCAAAAGTCAGTAGCGCATCTATCTGTTCATAGAGGTTCAAGGTGACATTCTCAAGACTGGCCAGCTGTTGTGTGCCTCCGTTCCAGAGGAAATCTGGAGTCGTCATCATCAGCAACAGATTTCCTTCGAGATAAAGGGGCAGAAGGCGAGCGGTCTCTGCGGTAACTTTTTGTATCGTCTTCTTCAGCAGCGACGTAGTATCCATTTTGATCATATGAATCGGTCTCGTCTTCTGGTTTCATGCAACTCCGGAATAAACACCTTTCCACTCCTCGCTCAACCTACGCATTCGAGACATTACTTATGTATATAGCTCATTATGAAATGGAAAATGAAACAGCATGTCCCTTGAGATTGACTGAGACCACTCGTTCTAGTCCAAAATGGCCTCAAAATAAGGGAAGAAACATTCATTTCATGAAATGGTGCATGAACTTATGCATATACCTTTGTCAGTCTTTGTTTCAACTTTTGTTGTGTACTTGAATACTCCGCAGTGAGACGTGCCAGTCGTGTGGTAAGAATTTCCACTGTGGATTCTACAAGTAGAAATTAGAAAATAGGTCATGGCCATAGCCATAAAGAGATGTGATTAAAAAAGTTTTATACGCATCGCCATTGAACAACTATATCTAATGTAAAAACCATGATGGTAAGATGTTACCTAATTTCTCCACTTTTTCAGTTTGTGACATTTGGGACTTGCGTTCCCTCTCGAGAGCTGCCTCATCAATCAAGCCGTCCTTCATCAGCATTTGTTTGCCACGCTCCATCAATGCATCTCTAGCTTGCGGATATTCCTTTAAAAAATGAATATGAAATTAATAGTATATAATATTTATGTATATGTATGTGTACATATATCTTGCAAATAGGTATGCTCTTATCGCATTGTACCCGTAGCGTTTCCCAAAGGTCATCCTTAGACAAGCAGAAGAGATCTGAATAGCCGACACTGCGTACATTAGCAGTCCGTCTGTTTCCCGTCTTGTTTCCAGCAATGTTCAACAGGCTTACCTAAAGAATCACGAGAGTATCCATCGCATTTGACATCACACTTGATTCAATTTGTTTCGATTTTTTCATTAAATACTACTTCGCCAAAGACGCATCCACCTCCTAGGGTAACGAACACGGTTTTTCCATCGTCGCCAACAACGCCAACCTTCCCTCTCTTTATGATGTACATTTCGCGACCCACATCTCCCTTCCTACAAATGTAATCTCCGGGGCTGAATACCTTCAAGAAAGATTCCATTAGAGACATGTCTCAATATATATCACATGAAAACCATTCGCAGAAAAGGATTATTAAAGCATAAACCAACACAGGTAAACAATAAATGATCACGCTTAAACTGAATGCATCAGGTATTTTTACACTTTTCCTAGAATAGACTTTTGTTTATTCTTCATTGTAGTTGCTTTTGTACCTGCAGTCTAAGCTTCAGCACAAGCTCAGCCAATAGGCCGGGTTCACAATCCTGGAAAATTTTGACTTGTTTCAGTGTCTCCAAATGCACATGAATTGCAATCTCAGCCTTGAGTTTATCAGGTAATGCGTCGAGTACCTGAACAGAAATAGACATGTAAGTAGCTCATTTATTAAGTAAGCATGAAAACATGAATACATAAACATAAACTCATGAAAACAAAAACAAAGCTGCTGGCATTTTCCAAGAGTGATTTATTTTGCATTATAAAAACCGATTGAAATCATGTGATGTCAGAACTTTGATGATGAGCATGTAATTAACATTAAATCATCAAAAAGAGGGGAAAAGCACACACGCACGACGACAAATAAAATTGTAAGGATTCATCACGAGAAAAATATATATGCATGCATACCTTTCCTTCATCAAGCGATTGTTTATTAGTCCAAAGATAATCAAACCATTTGATCACTCTCTTTTCCAAATCCTTTGACACTTTCCTGAATTCCATGTATTGTTTGATGGAGTCCATCTTCTCTTGGAACTCGGCTCTGGCCGCGTTCATATACGTAATCATGCTCCCTATGTTACCTACAATGGTGGCAAAGATGAGAACACCAACAAGAAAATCTGTCACCACAAATATGTACTCCACATCCTTTTCCGGAGGAGGTACCTCTCCAATCGTTGTTAATGTCAATGTCGACCAGTAGAAGCTAGTGGGAGAGTTTAAAAATAATGACGTATGTAATAATTGAAGTAGAATCGGGTAAAAAAAACTATTTTGCTATTGCCGTACCTGTAAATGTACTGATGAGCCAGTGACCCATTCCGCCCGATTGAAATGTTCTTATAAACCCATCCATCTGAGCCAAAGCCAATGAAGTAGCTAATCCCAAAATAGAAACAACCGTTCCAATGAATGATGACAAGGATGGAAAGTATGACACGCCCAATTCGAAACGCGTTTGGGAAGTTGGTGCGCGATTCTGTTTTTTGGAAAAAGTCAATTAAACGGTAGATACGGAACAATCGGTTAAGTCTGAATATGACTGGACATGGTAGTGATATCTCGCAGTGGAGAGGTTGCAGAAGGTACGCAACGTCTGTGGGAAATAAACTTAGAAAGTCCAGCTTAAAGTAAGGGGACTTGATAAAGTTACGCCGAAGTTTTGACAAATCTTTCACCATCATTCCTTCTTCCAAATATCCTGAAAGATGAAGTGGTAAAATGTATCCAGGATGTACAAAAGAGGATAAAGAGTGGTAGAAAAAAAAAGACGTTGACCACCTTCATGAGCATGAACCACAGAGTCCATAATGTAAATAAGGTCAGCCCCATAATCGAATACAAGCCATAGATGGGGTATTGAGTTTTGCAACTCCCAAAAGGTGGATCGTCCAATGATGAATATCAAATTATATAAAACTGCAATTGAAACGATGCCCAACCACTATACAAAAAGAGAATGTTTGAATGTTGAATGAAATGTTTGAAAACTGTAAAAACGCGTGCTGTTATAATTGTTAATTTTGATGATTTGGACATTTACCCGGTAATGATTGGGTCTAGAGTTATCAACAACACATTTATGAGCCCACATAATTTTCTTCTTTTCCCATGCCGTCTTCTCGATTCTACTTGCTGATCTTTGGCTATCACCCTCACTCCCAGACGGAACGAATCCCATGCCAAATTTCTCTAGAAACGAGTCTGGTCGTTCCGGAGGTTTCGGTGCCGTTCTATTATTGGCCCATTGTCGGAGGTTCTGGCGGAGTGGTTCACATTTCACATAATGTCTAAAAAGGAATTCACTTTGTCAGAAAAAAAGTAAAGTTATAGGATTTTACCTGAATGACGTGAACAAATCTTTGAAGTTGCTGATTTTTTCCTGAAATTGAAATGGAGTTGTTCCTTGTGTCAGTCCCATTATCAAGCCTTACAATTTCCGAGCAAGTGTCGTCTTGCAAGGAAGGGTGCGACTGTCCCGAGTGTATGCTTGGCTCTGGAGGTGGAACATGGTTTTGATTTGGGTTTGGAACAGATGCATTCGAAATTCTTCTCAAAGAGGAGACTTTCCTTAGCTCGTTCACTGAAACTGCATGAGGTGGGGCGACCTGATCACTGATAGTTGCAATGGCTCCTTCATTCTTCTCTCCTCCGCTTTGTCTCCTCCATCCCTCCATTCTTTGAATGGACATCTCGTCAAATGAGAGCCGGGGCTTATTTCTGGGGGACACCGACGCGCTTGCCATCCCGGAATTATTATTAGATTTCGGATCCAACATCGAAGAAGAAGTTGATGATGACGTAACATTCGATAAATTCGACTTTGGTCGTGGAGGTAGGGTAATCTCTTGCTGAGGTCCTGATACAGGTACTTCTAAGTGGATACTTTTCGAATTCTTCACCAAAATCTTGGGTGCCGCAGTGCCAATTCCTGTCATTCTTGAGCCAGATGAAGATGGAGACTGAGAAGCTTTTGAAGCTTCCATCTCAACAAATTCCACAAGTAAACTAACTCGAAACTGAATTCTCCGAAGGGGAAAATTTATTGCGAAAAGCTTTTATTTAGAAAATTTAAACAACGTTAACACATGAATGGGCTATTAATTAATATCCTGGGAACAGGCTCCTCTGGGTGCAGGGTTGTTCATTTGAAATGAAGAGCTCTCAGATTGAGAGTTTCTTTCTCCTCTTATGGCAGCTCAACACCCAAACCAATAACCTGGTTATTATGCAATTTCATAAGAATATTGACGCTCGTTTTCCTTCCAAAGTTTTTTTTCCCCCGTTTGCCCTCCAATGCTTCCTTCCGTTAGTTCCGCTCTCTCCATCCATACATCAAAGTGATCATGTCAAGTAGTATGTAATATTGATGATGATACTCATCACCCAAACTGTTCGTTCTCGTGTACCTTCTTCTTCGTAATGATTTTGAGTATGTGCTTAAGCTGAAGAGCACTATTGTACGGTATCGCCGAAGAGAAAAAAAATCTTATTTCTTCTTTACCTTCCCGGTCAGGTAAGGCATATTATTGGCATCAGTAATAATAATATAATTGAATGCTATTAGCGGAAAGGCATGTAATGCTATCAAATTTTTCCATACACTCGATCAAACCGTACTGACTAGCGACCATCCAAACCGTAATTTTGCTACTCAGTCAGTCCAATCCAGGTTTCCTTCTATCCAGGAAATTAGATACAGCAGCATCTAGCTTCCTTTATTAGACTAATTGCATAAATTTCTACTGTGATTCATGAAATGAAATAACTAGAAGAACATGCAAGATCGAATAATAATATCATATAAAATGCTTTGCTCAAGTTTGGGGGAAAGGAATATGGATAGAAGGAAATGTGCGCAGTACTCCATTCCACTTTTCTGATTCACTACTTCCTTCCTGTCACATCCATCAAAAATTGTAAATCGTTATTGCATTTCTCCAGAATGTTAAGGACTACTATGGATATGTGCATGATTTTCCTTTTCATTTTACCGACAAAACAAAGTCGAGACCTAACAATAAAAGCGAAATGATTACATTCTTAGTGTGATGGGTTCGATTTCATCAAAACATGAGCAAGCCACAGAGCCACGTTACGATTGCTTGTGTTCTGTTTGTGTAGTCTCATGAAATTCTATATGAAATACTTGAGCTCGCACACAATCTCATAAATTGCTTCGGAGAGAAGCTTTTAATCTTTTCGGAATAATTTTGTACTTATGTGTAGTCTGGATTCATTTTTCTATCCCAATTCATTTATTTTTCACCAAGGATTTGCGCAAAACAACATAAAATGGCATTTGGAAATGATTGACAAAGTACCGTAAAAATAGCTTTCGATACGAATATAACACATAACAGTTTAATAATCGATAGCATTATTCGTATTATACGTAAATATATGAGCTTGGATTTATTTTCGTTTGGCACATCCATATTATAGCACTTGGAAATTGAGTTCTTTATGGAATCACTTTGCGTAGGATGAGAGAGCTCAGCAGAACTTCGAACTTGTGTTGACATCATTGAAAAACTCTTTGTAATACAGGGCAAAGAGCCCTTATAGTTGTATTTATGCTAATTTCAGCTTTAATTTGCATACGTCAAACTTTTTAATTGGAAATGCATGCATATGGGAACAAAAACCAGCGGAAGATTTTTCGTAGTAAGTTCGTGCTTAGACGGTTGGTTAGTAGTACTTTGAATCAACATAATTAATATGTAGTAGCTCAAGTTTAGGTCTCACTTTTCCAGTTACCAGAGAATAGAAGGATTGGAAGAGGCGTTTTTAGCGCAAACTTGAAACTACGTCATATGTTGTTGTGCAATCACGCGTAGGCGTCGCCTAAGAAGAATAAAAACTAATCTTGACTTAAATTCATTAATATCAAATTATAATCTTTCTGAAAATATGTGCGAATTACAAAACGTTTACGTTATGAAGGTGTTCATATTAGTGAAGATAAGCCAGTAAAGTCATCAGTCATCATAAATATATTGGCACATGTCGCATATTCAAGTTACTTATAGCATGAATGCTTGAAATAAAGGGGAGATGTGAGATGCGAAGGATTCGGGCAACACGTCACGTGACACGTAGTACTTCGGCCACAATTGCAGATTTATCTACATAGCATAGTTTGTGCAGATACGGTTGTTTTCCAAATTAGTCAAATTTGGTAAAACATTTTGATTGAGTAATTCAACATTTCCCTCGAACGTCAACATCGTTGCAAGATTTCTTCGTTTTTCACTAGCGACAGCGACATACCCAATACCATAAAAATAACTCTTCTTTCGCTTACAGAGAACAGAGAAACTTAAGGTTAGCAAGAAGCAGACAGATGAAGATGAAATTTTGTACATTTCCTTTTTAGCATATGGCTCGTTTTTTCATTTTCCTATGAAAAATGTCTCAGTCTCTCGTGATAAAACCACATATTTGAAGATGTATTAGAGAAAAGTTAGACTAGAGTTAGTGTTGGACTTATCAAAATGTTTTCATTTACAAATTGCAAAAATCGAAGTGGGCGATGATACGACATGGAACAAAATAGTACATACCTACCTAAGCTAAACATGCACTACACATTGGTTGACATAAGTAAGTATGATTAGGCGTCCATCCATCTCCCAAATCAAATTTTCATAAAAATCGTTCAAGTGCAAGTGTCACCTTGGAAAAAAAAGCAGAGGAGAAAAAAGAAGTTTAATTATATGGTCGGTCAGACATTATTTGGAATACAATACGAAACTAATAGTGTGGAAAATTTTCACTTCGTGCTTTGTACTGGTAAGGATTTAAACCAGGGTTAGATGAATTTCATTCGCCCGTCGTTTATGATTTTCGATTTCATGATGATACAAATTAGATAATATTAAGTACGTGTTTCATTATTTATGTATCATATATCGTATCTCCTGTTTTACATATATACATTCATACCATGAATTAACCCTTTGTTTTAATAAGTACGTTGATTGATAAAGACCATCATCCACATTTTCTCGTGCTATACGTTTTACAAATTACAAACCTACATAAACTTTGAAAGAAAAGGCACTTGAAGAGTAGAGTGCCGACTGCCTAAATCTGCGGCATATTTCTCTAGCTCCAACAAAACTGACGATCATGATTTCATGATGATGCTGATGGCGTGCATTGCTTTGTTCTTGTGGTGGTTCTTTTGGGGCTGCTGCATGCGAATGGAATGAGAATAGGAAACGATCGATATTGTTCCTCACCTCTCTCGACTTTCGGCCCCTTTTCATTACATGACGACGAAACAAAAAAGCACGTTAGCATAGCATTAGCAAAGCTTATGCATTAGACATACACATAAGCATTTTGTAAAAAATATAATACATCGCATTCATACATATTATATGAGGGGCTTTCTAATCGTATTAAGGTGGACAAAGTGATGACATAACATAAGTCAAGAAATCGAGTCGAAGGGAAAACAACCAACAACCATGAGCAAACCATAAAATAAATTCTCCCTTAACAAAGTTGCTTTGCGGAATGCACGCACTGCAGTAGTAGTAGTAGTGAGAAGAGTTTTTTTTTTTAGTTTTCTGCTTTTCGTTCTTTTGATGACGATGACGCTGCTTCTAGGAGAATACCTAAGTATGGTATGGTATCGCATAATGTATATTGTATATATATCTTGCTTTTCAAAAGAGTCAGTCGAGTCCAAGTCCAAAATTTTCCCATAGTGAAACAAAGGCAATCCGGAGATGAAAAGGGGCTACAGGAAAAGAGGAATTTTACAACACTCATTTTAGAACTTAGTTGATTACTACAATATTTATGATATGATATAATTTTAAGCCTGTCTCTGCACTACAATATTACGACGTGTTTGTATATATACACCTTTGCTGCTCATTTAAACTTGTTTTGTTGTATAATTTGATATTTTACTCTATATAGGATGGGTTAAGTCACGTTAAGTGTAGTGATTGTGATTAGTGATAGGTCTAGAAAGAAATGTAACTTTTGATCTGATGCAAAACGAAGGAATGCAAAGCTTTTAACATGATGAATCGACTTATGACTAACCTGCCTAAGTGCCTAATATAATATGCCCATTGTGATGATACATTCACTCACTTGATTTATTTATATTTTTTCAATGTTATCCAAATCTACCTGGGTAACTATGAAATGTTGAATCTGGGTAGCGAGTGTGAAGTACTACTGCTGTGCATGAATTGCGAAGTGAATAAAAAAAACTATCATGCCATAACGAGTTTTGCAGGCATTTTTATCGAAGTTAAACGATATGAGTCGAAAGGAACGGTCAGAGATGGGACTCGTCTTGTTGGACGGAAATAAATTGGTAAGTAATGTTCTCCTATTACAACGCTATTTTACGCATGTGGTCCAAAATGGATATATTAAATATTGGAATTTAATGTATATATTGAGACCAATAATGTATTGGCTGTAAAGACAGCGACAGAACATAGATGCCACTTCTTTAGACCAATCATGCAATTCAAGAGGTATAAAATAAAAATATTGATGTTAATTATTAATGAGTCAAGGAGTGGAAATTTTGCAGGATTTAGCATCTATGCATTGTATCAATTTCAATTGTATGTTAGAGAATTCACCAGTAATGCCCTCGAGCTTCTGCTGCTTTGACTAAACCAGCACCTAGAGATAACAAATCCTTTGGTAAAATTCAATTTATAATGCACCAGGGTCAAAATACAGTCACTGATAACTTCCGCTCTATAAGCTTTTATTGGTATGCTACAAAGTCGATCTGGTCAATATGCAATCAGTCGCATTTTTTCTTTTTTTTTGTCAGCTTTGGCATTTTACGCAAATGATTTTACCTGAGATGTCAAAGTTTGTATCTTTAATAATACCAAAGTGGGATTTTAGTTTTCTTGCTTCTCGCAGCGCAGCGACGCCTGGAGTTTTTTGGACGGACAGACGGACATAGACGCTATTGTAGGTTTTTTAATTCGCTCGTCAGAACGAGAAGAGGCGAGAATGTAGACATTCATTCGACATTCGACACTCTAAAAAATTAAAGCTCACCCTAGTTACAACAAAACTTGGCGCTCACCCCCTGGCACTTTTTTTTATCGCACTTTAATGGGTGTTGCATTTCAACGACGTTTTTAGTTTCCTTTACCATGACCCAGTCTACAATGCTCTATTTCTTGATTTTGTCTACATAGGTATTCAACGCCATACAACATGAATATGTGAGCTCCAGATTTTAGTTAAAGTGTAATACTTTCTACAGACTTTTCTACTATGCGCAGGACTATTAATTCAGAAACGAGATTGTGTCAAAGTATTGAACCTGATTAATAATTTAGGGTAAAAAGTTGATTGTATCAATTGTATGGCCCCAAATAAGGATGCATTAAAAATCAATAGTTTCATTTTGCTAACCTTTTCTGTGGGAATGCTTGTCATATAAAGCAGGTAGAATAATGAACCATTTCAAGTTTCAAAAAAGAGCTAAATGCAAATCTTGCTTTTTTGAATGAAGCTGAGAAAAGCGTGAGGGTAAAATAAAACCAACTGCTGACGGGATTTCCTCTGTCGGTGAAAGAAGCCTTACTGGTATAATTGTCAATGAGAATGATTTTACATCGTCACTCACGGCATCTATGTGCTAAGGGGTATAAAAAATGTGCTCTGGGGGCTTTAACCATGCAGCAGCTCAGAGAAAAAAAAACTTTTTATTTAACATGAGCCCAGTATTGTTATTTGATATTTCTTATGTAAGGGAAGTTTAATTTTGTACTTGTACCTAGTGTAGCAGTAGCAGTGCAGTAGTAGTAGTAGTGCTCAGCTCTGTTCTTCCAAAACTATGCAGTGCTAGTGCTAGATAGAGATACATAGGTAGATCTCATATTATCATCCACCCGACCCCAAACCCAAGTGCTAGTTGGATTGGATGTCGTCCTGTTGTCGGGTACATATCCTTGCTATAAGCACAAGCATAGCTATAGTATAGCTGTAGCCTGTAGCTATAGTTATATATATAATTTCCACTCCTTTTGACTGACGATAATGGATAATATAATCGACCCCTCTCTCTCTCTCCTTCTCTGCTGTACACATACATGAAATAACAAAAAATGCTTAGTTTAGTTCTATTGCGTGAGTGTGGCAATCCCTGGCTGTCGGTCGACGTATTTTTCCACTTGTATTCCTTTCTTATTGGGGTCCGCCATTTTACTATTTTTTTTTGAGTAGCATGAAATCTTTACATCATCACCAGAGAAAAGCTGATGTGAACCTTGGGAAATCGTTTAGTTTCTCTCCAAAAGCAAAGGAAAAAAGAAAAATGGCAGACCGAGTGTTGGTCCTGAATAATAGTGCGCCCCCCAAATACCAAAGTCATCAACACCATGGGCGTGTGGTTCTCGTTGATAACAGTAATACAAGTAATCAGCAAGCTATAACAAATGTGGCTCAAGCAGGAAACAACGGAGTCGTTGGTGTCGTCGCCAACTGCACCGTTTCAAACAATCCTCAGTTTCGATTCGTCAGGATGGCAAATGTGAATGTAAATGAAGTGGGGATCCCTCCTGGAACTGCGGTTCTTCAATCACATCCGGTTCAGTTCCAGCTGAAAATGGCAGACTCCATGAACACCCTCAGTTTGCTGGATCTCGCTCACCGAGAATACCAGGCAGGAGATTACGACAATGCGGAGAGGCATTGCATGCAGTTGTGGCGTCAAGAGCCAAACAACACGTCCGTATTACTTCTCCTATCGTCAATTCACTTTCAGTGTCGGAGACTAGACAAATCTGCGTCATTTAGCACACTAGCAATTAAACAGAATCCATGCCTTGCAGAGGCATATTCAAACCTGGGAAATGTTTACAAGGAGAAAGGTCAACTCCAGGAGGCCCTAGAAAATTATCGACACGCTGTAAGGTTGAAGCCTGACTTCATCGATGGGTACATCAACTTAGCTGCTGCTCTTGTTGCAGCGGGTGAAATGGAGCATGCAGTCAATGCGTACATCACCGCTCTTCAATATAATCCTGTAAGTCATCATCATCGTCCATCGTAGTTTTTTTTTAAGTTTAGTTTCCCGTTTTCAGTGAAATTTTGTCAAAAGTTTGTGACTACTCATGTCGTTTTGTTCGCTTTACAGGATCTCTATTGCGTCAGGAGTGATTTAGGCAACTTACTTAAAGCTCTGGGAAGATTGGACGAAGCCAAGGTAACTGACATTGATTCAGTCGTAATATCAGTCGAATTTCTTTGTTACTTTTAAACCTCAGTACAGTAGTAGATGGCATCCAAGCATACATCTTTTGTGAGTTTTCTACTAGTCGTACTAGTTCATTTTTTAGAGAGAAGGAATGTGTTACAAATTGAAAGCATTTTGCTAATTACTCGAGACTCTTATTTCATATCATATTATATCAGCTCAGGGCCTACAATTAAATTGCAAAATTATTTAAAGAACAAGTTAGGAACAGAAGGTGGAAGTATGAACGCTAATCCTCACGTTTTCCTCACATTACATCGTATGCACAATCATTTCATGTGTTGGTTTTCTTTCTTCTCTTTTCTTTTTCTCTATGGAAGCAAATAATTTATCTCCACTTTTTTTGGAAACTTGTACGTGACGATTAGCTATAAATTCCTAATGGGCATTTATGTCAGCTTTTTCCTCTCGTTAGCGTAATTCTCTTTACATTTTATTATTCTGTTTCTCTGCGTCAGTTCAGAGACAAGATTGCTTTGAAGTCGATTGTTTGCTCCACATTTGTTTCTGCTAAAATTAGATAATATGAGATTGTGAGAAAGCATGTGGGTTTTGGTCGGACAACACGCCCTCCATTTTGTTATTTTAACGCGCGCGATCATTTTACAATCACTCATACTTGCTGTATGCATCACATACCGACGTCGCTCAGGGAATCGAAGGAAGTTATATCGTCCTCATTTCAAGATCAGGAACAGATTTGACTTTTTTGTGCATATGGTCCAGGTTGGAAACTCGCTTTACGTTTACCATGAGAACCTTCTGCACCTTCTGTTGTAGCTTCCCCAATCATGGAAAGTCTGCAGACTGCACTGGAAATCTGTCATTATCAACATTTTAAAATTTATATAACGGAATCGATTGAAAATCGATGTATGTACAGAATTGTCCATGTACTTTTTCATATTTTATTATTTCTTTAATCCATTGTTTTGTGTTAAAATGCTCCATGTGTTGAAAGAGTTTTACAGCCGTTCGTTTTCAATGTATATTACTTTTATTATCAAATTTTACTTTTAAAGTTGTAAGTTCTTAGGAGCACATGGAACATTTGCAAATGTTTGTAGTCTGACGTTTAAATCACAGGCATTAAGAATGAAATTTGTTAGATTAATCCCGAATATTTTATTGCAAAATCAACTGATGGAAAGCTATAATTAATATTGAGAACGATTTTTAATGTATAACTGATTTTAACGTCGGAACACAAAAATTAACTTGTAACTGGCTGTCGTTATATGCTGCTTTTAAATATTTGCGCTTGCGCTGAATACCCACTTCCTAGTTGTCGTCTCTGGGGAAAAGTTTACATTTTTATTTTTATTTTTCTTAATTCGTTTAAATATTTCTTCTTTTGTTTTGCAAAGTGACGGTTTGAGCTGTTGTTCTTTTTTTTTTGGTAAATTCAATGCAAGAATCCAAAATTTCTAGAGACCTCATCTAGGAGTAAACTGCTGGCCCTCCTGAACCCACATAAAATAAACAAAGCTGCAAGAGGAATCGAGGTGCATGCATGCCCATTTGGAGTTACTTCTGGACCGGCTTTGAGCTGAAAAAGATGGCAGACTATAAAGAGCTCCTTTCTTCCTCGAACACTTAAAATTTTAGAAATGTTGAAGTACCTTTTTAACCCCGTTTGCTCTACGTTTTTTCTCAAAGAGGGGTATAGTTTTTACCATTGATTGATCTTTGAAATTGGTCCTTACGTAAATCATAAAAATGAGGAAATTGTTTTAGTTGTTCCTCATTTTATTGCTTACAAAGATGTTGCCATCCTTTCCAGCTTGAAGTTTCTGTAGGGTCGTAGTCTCAGGGTTTAGGGTGCTTGTTAGATTTCTCTAGGGGTGATGGTGTGAATGATGAGCGATGAATGGAGTGTGACTCTTTTACAGTTTCACAGACTAATGATTGATTTCATTTTTGATCTTGTTCCGGGTAAGTTGTAGGGGATCATAGGAAGTTAGGTTAAGCCTGTGAAAACCATGAATCAACAACTACTGTATCACTCACGTCGTAAATGACTAAAGCTCATCATCATCATCTTTATTTCTCTCTTACTCTGACATCAAAACAGTAAGTGTGCGACGAGAGTACTAAATGGACTATCATGCCGCCCCTCGTGAGTGCCGCTACCCCAAGCACATCCGCCAAGTGGATTCCTGCCTGCGATATACTTATATGGCAGTGGCGGCCGGGGGCGAGCATTGTGGAATTATTTTTAAAACTGTTATTTAGACTTTGTCGTTGCCGGAAGAATTAATACATATGTATCTCTTTAATCATCATCACTCTCACACGGCAAAACACAAACTTAAAGATGATCAACATTCATTCGTTTGAAAATACCGTTTTCAAGAAATTTTATGAAAATCAGTGTACACAATGATGACTGTATCAGTGTATTTGAAATCTAAAAGATGTGCGATGGAATTTGAAGAAGCTGGAGGAGGTCGAAAAGATTTAAAGTCACATAATATCTTGACCAGTGACTCATCATAATAAGAATCGACAACGTCGGAACTTCGAAGGATGCTAAAGGCTGCAAACAGTGACAACAGCGCATCTCCTCACTAGAAAATACTTTGGATGAAGGAGGATTCGCCATGGAAAAGGAAGATTTTCGTGATGCACATGCAATGTCGCTTCACTCACACACGGTCCCATTTTTTCCTAGTATTTCCTTGATTCGATATTGTTTTTCTGCCTACTTCTCTCTGTGTGAGCTCCTACCGAATCAAAAGTGTTGTAAGTAAACAACGGAAATACTCTTCTTCTCAACAATTTCTAAGTTCAGTTTTGAATTGAAAAAAAAAATAATATTAACAAAAAAAAAATTTTAAAAAATAAGTTGCCCCCATTTTCTAACAAAAAAAATTAAGTGATTGCGCGGCTGCAAATATATATAATATATATATATATATATATATTCGAACTGGAAAGTAATTTTTTATGCGCGGCGTTGTTTTCGCAACAACAACTACAGCAGCAACAAATAATTGCGCGATTCATCTCAAAATACGGAGGAGAGGAAGCAAAAAATGAATGAAGAAAAAGAATTTTAAAAGATGAACGCACTTATCAGTCAGCATGCTGGTGAACGGATTTGCAAAATTGCACTATCGCTTATAGTGCAATGCGCGCGGTTACGCCAAATTTTCGCAACCTTGATGTTCGCCAGTAACTTTAGATTTGCGCGGTTAGGGCTGCTAAATGCGCTATAGATCCGCAATTGCGCGTAGGGCTCACTACTCACTTTAGTTTGCGCGTGTTAGGGAAAAAACTGATGCGAGCAGTGTTTTTTGCATTGATTCGCGGAAGGAAAAAAAATTATGTTGACCTTAATTTGAAAAAAATGAATTGATGAAAACTGTGTTTTAGTAGTGTCTCTAGTCACTACTTAAGTATCTGAGTTGTTAGTAGGCGCGTTTTTATTTCGACTTGAATATGATGTTAGGAATGAAAAATGCTAATTGTTTTTTCTTTGATTTCCTCCTGTTCCCCCGAAACTCTTTGAAATGAACCCTTTCTGTCTGTCGTCATCGCACACTCGTTGTTGTTCTTTTCGCTGATTGAAATCGCGTGATTCAATCGAACTCAACCTTTGTACATCTGGCCGACCGAACATTCCTTCCAATTTTCCAATCTCCTTGAAAAAATTTTAACCTTGTATCCCTGTTTCAAAATTCACAATTGAAGGCATGCTACCTGAAAGCTATCGAGACGAGACCAGACTTTGCTGTTGCTTGGAGCAACCTCGGATGTGTTTTTAATGCTCTCGGAGAGATATGGCTGGCCATTCATCATTTCGAGAAGGCGGTCACATTGGATCCCAATTTTCTTGATGCGTACATTAACCTTGGAAATGTACTGAAGGAAGCTAGAATTTTTGATCGGTAAGTGGACATTAACTTTAACAAGCAATTTAATTAAAGAAAAGGATCACTTTCCTTTACATGCGGAAAGTTAATATTGTATAAAAAAAATAACTTTGGTTGTCTTTACAGAGCTGTTGCAGCGTATCTACGAGCACTAAATTTGAGCCCGAACAATGCCGTCGTGCACGGAAACTTGGCTTGCGTTTATTACGAGCAAGGGTAAGATTTAAAACGATTATGGCTTTGCTATGCACAATCCTACCCTAATACGCTGGATTCCGTTTCCAAAACAAGGATTAAGTTGCAAATACATCTTTTTAATGTAATTCTTTCCATTTTAGGTACACTGACTTGGCAATTGAGACGTACAGGAAAGCGATTGAATTGCAAAACAATTTTCCAGATGCTTACTGTAACCTTGCAAATGCTCTCAAGGAGAAGGGTATGGTTAAGGAGGCTGAAGAATGCTACAACACTGCTCTTAAGTTGGCTCCCACTCATGCTGACTCCCTGAACAACTTGGCGAATATCAAGAGGGAGCAGGGATATATCGAGGAGGCCACGAGGCTTTATTTAAAGGCTTTGGAGGTACGCTTCGCTTGTCTGCCATTTAATATGTCATTTTGGAATAGAGAGAGCTAGAATTAAGAAGATCAGGAAACTTTATGAATAAGTGAGTTCTATTTGAAATTGTTCAATTTTTTTCAGGTTTTCCCAGAATTCGCTGCTGCACATTCCAATCTTGCCTCAGTTTTACAGCAACAAGGAAAGCTTCAGGATGCATTGGCCCATTACAAAGAAGCAATCCGAATTCAACCTAGCTTTGCAGACGCATATAGCAACATGGGAAATACGCTGAAGGAGATGCAAGACATCCAAGGAGCTCAAACCTGTTACCAACGTGCGATTCAGATTAATCCGGCATTTGCAGATGCCCACTCAAATCTTGCATCAATTCACAAGGATTGTGGAAACATCCCTGAAGCAATTCAGTCGTATAGAACTGCTCTGAAGCTGAGATCCGACTTCCCAGATGCGTATTGTAATTTGGTACATTGTTTACAAATCATTTGTGACTGGTCAGATTATGAGGACAGAATGCAGAAATTGGTGAGTTTACTTATCTCTCCCAAAAATCATTTTTTATTTTATTATTGTTTTTAGTTTCATTTAAATTTTATAACACGATTCAGTTGGGATTAATACCGTGATGTGATTCCATTTGTCAAAATCTTTCATTTCAGGTTAAAATTGTGGCTGACCAATTGGAAAAGAATAGACTACCGTCCGTTCATCCGCATCACTCTATGCTGTATCCATTAAGTCACGAACAGCGAAAGCAGATTGCCGCTAAGCATGCATCCATGTGTGCTGAGAAGGTATGATTCATTTCATAGGAAGTAGAAAAAAGTTAGCTATGAAAGTATAGCTAGAAAGCAATTTGCAATTATGTAATTGATTTTTTTGTGTTTGACCCTTTCACAGATCACGATTTTGCACAAGGCACCCTACCACCACATACGAAGCTTATCCAAAGGACGTCTCAAAATTGGTTATGTCTCTTCCGATTTTGGAAATCACCCCACATCTCATTTGATGCAATCGGTTCCGGGTTTCCATCGACGAGAATACGTAGAAATATTTTGTTATGCGCTAAGTCCTGACGACGGAACCACTTTCAGAGCAAACATTGCTCGAAAGGCGGAACACTTTATTGACTTATCTGCGGTAAGTACTTGTTGTATTTATATTTATTCCTTTTTTCCATAAAATTGATTAAACACTCGACCAATTTTTCGTAACATGTTGATCTGATTGCAATCGTAATTTATATCCAGATTCCTTGCAACGGAAAGGCAGCTGATAGAATTCATGCTGATGGGATTCACATTCTTGTAAATATGAATGGATACACAAAGGGAGCAAGGAATGAAATTTTTGCGCTGAGACCTGCTCCGATTCAAGTCATGTGGCTGGGTTATCCTGGAACCAGTGGCGCTTCTTACATGGACTATATTATTACTGACAAGACTACATCCCCCGTGGAATTTGAAGAGCATTATAGTGAAAAGTTTGCATATATGCCATGGACTTACTTTATTGGCGACCATAAGCAAATGTTCCCGCATTTGACCGAACGCCTTGCTATCACCGATAAGGTATTAAAGAACGTGTCAATATGCATCAACGTCTTTTCATTTATCAATCATGAATATTTGTGCACTGATAAATATTTTCAATTGTTTAGTCGTCTAAGAACGTACAAGATAATGTCGCTGTCATCAACGCGCCCGATCTTACACCAGTCATGAAGCATGCCGACGTGAAAGAAATTAGAGAAGTCGTCCAAGTTACGGAAGTATCAGGAAGCACTGATCAAATAGTTTCTGCTCCCGTTTCAGTCTCCCTAAGTTGAAATGCTGTTAACTTTTCAAACTTGATAAATATTATAAATATAAATATCCTATTTTTTCTTCTTTAGTCTCAAGGCAATTCGTGCTAAAGTCTGGAAGGCAAGGATGGAAAGCAGTCTCTTCGACGCCGTAAACTACGCCGCTGACTTGGAGAGGCTGTACACAAAAATGTGGGAGCGCTATGAAAGGGGAGAGAAAGTTGGGCATATAACAGAGCTATCTATTGTTTAAATTTTCAAATAAGTCTTTTTCTGATGAAAAATGATTGTATGAAATCGAATCAATTTATCTCAGAAAATTTCTTATAGCGCATAGAATGGTTTTTTTTTCAAAAGTCTGGTTGGATCATAAGATTAGAACTTCCGGATTTGCTTTGAAATGAATTAAGAAAGGAACCCTTTCGCCCAGTAGTGATATTCCTTCACTACTGCAATTAATTAACTATGGTGCGTCATCCATGTATCTGACGAACTCTAAAACAACTTTTCTCTACGAGAGCGTTTGAAGCCTACATTTGAATGAAATTCTTGTACATGTTTTCCTGTCACATTTCTCACTCGCTATGAAATAGTTAAAGATGCGCCGTTAAAAAAAACAATGTATCTGTGACTAATATGATTGACGATAATTTGGTTAACTTTACACGGTTGCGATAACACAACTTTCTAGAATCGCTCTGTGTATCAAAGGAAGATATCGATTTGTTTTATCATCAGAGATAGAGTTAGGTTTGCATGGACTTTATTTTTTAATGAATTTTACCTGTGTTCTATTCAGTCTTATTGTTAGAGGACGTGTATACAAGATTTTTTATTTAAACTTAAACCTTCCTCTATCGTATTTTCTATTTTCAGAAGTTTCCTTCATTTTGTTGGAAATTTTTTCATAACATTTAACGATGGTTATTTAAGTTTGTACAGTGTACAGCTAATTATGCCATACACTGTATTCTATTGTAACTTGTGATTGTCAAGAATTGACCAGAATAGAAGAAATTACCTAGATGGGATTTCCAGAGAAGAAAGAAAGCTATTATTATTATCCTTGCAGTTGCATGCAGGCAGTATACTGACTTGACTTATCGCGACAGTTTTTAATCCACAACTATATAATAATTCTATCCAGTAGATTACGTACTTAGATTTAAGGGAAAAATTATAATATACGTAACTTTAGATGTCTATATATACACTGTACATTTTTAAAACGATGACGACAATGTCTTAAAAGTCTGCTGATCTGATTTATGTCATTACATATTATTTTTAAATAACGTTTCTAGCGAGATTAGCGTATTCCGTGTGCTTTGTACTGTATATATAAATAAATAGGAGGAACTACGTGTGTATGTATGTATTTATAGTGTATAGCCTTAAATTAATAAAATATACATATTTGGTGTTTGCATCAATTAAATTTGGACGAAATAACCAATTACGATATCATTGAGCAGGTATGTCATCTGGAATGAGTCCACTACTGTAAGATTTAGTGAGCTGGCGTTTCTCAAAATATTGCATTTTTTTCCTTTCAATATGACTGGTTGCAATTTTACAAGTGGATTTTACGAAAAGCTTAAGTATGAAACGTGTTCCGCTGTTCTTGTCAAGTGTCGATATTCTAGCATGATATAAATTCGCATGTACATAGAATTAGTCATATATTGAATCGAAACGGGACCCCTTCCCCTCACATCAAAAATATATTTCCTGTTATTCTTAATCATCGTATTTTACCTCATAACTCCTCTTCCATGCAAAAAACAAGAATCAATTTACTTTATGGTGTAATTTAAATTGTAATTGGAGGTTCACGTAAATGAGTTGGAGAAAATAAATTAAAATTGTACAAAAGTGAGACAAACTGCTAATGATTGACCAACTGTACTATTCATTTATTTCAATGCATAAATACATTATTTCAATTTATTCATAAGGTTTTTGGTACTTGAATACCGGGTTAGGTTTGAGGTATAGTTGCACTGTCGTGATACTGGTGACTCACCTCCAGAAGCGTCTACAAGTCTGTTGGGTGAAAATCCTACAATCGGGTTCGTTTATTTATTCCCTTTGTAAGGTTTACTTGAATGAATTGGTTAGTGTTTCACACAGCACAGAAATCTTTATATGATATGTGGAAGCTCTTTACGTTGCCAAGAATTTCCGGTTCCCATTTTTACACATACGATATTTAACATATATACATAGTATAGAACATAATATTACCTCTATGCATCTTCGTTTGAGACAAGTTTTCTCTGCGCCTTAAAAGTAATGGAAAACGTTATACCTACCAAGACAGACTAGACACCACTCGAGAATGCAATATGTACCGTTGTATTCTTCATTGTGCTTAATTTAAAAAAAGAAAATGTTTCGTTCAAGAATAGAAAAAAGGCCACTGCACTAGTGTGCTTAGAAACTGAGAATTTGGAACTTTTAATTGCATGTGCCAATCCATTTCGAATCCTAAATCCTCTAGATTGAACTTAAGTATTAAATGTGCAAGAAAATGTTGGAAGTAGAAGCACAGGAGGGATTTGTCTAGCGTGTGATATGATGCTGCTGTTTCTTTTCACGAGCAATTAACTCTTCTCTCTCTCTATCTCTCCATTTCATTTCCGTGTGTTCAAGCTCAAAGTAACGGTGGTGGTGTGCTGTAATAGAAAAGTGCAAATGTTCAATTCTGCTCCTGACGATGGCAATGTAGTGATATGAAGCTGAAATGTTCTAACGCAACGTACAATATCCTGACATTTTTTAGGATGGCAAAACGAAAACATTTACTTTTACTTTTCCCAACTTGGGAGTTTTCAACCTCCATTCCCGTAAAATTCAAGAATTTCATTTAGAATATCGCCACGCCACAAGTCTTGGGGGTCGTCATAAAGTTAGAGAATTTGTAGTTTTTACCTTACCTTTCTTTCTGGCAATGGCATGTTCTACTCTAATGCATTATAGATGGAACCAGAAGCGCGCTAACGTCATTGGTTTTTTCCCCGCATTTTTAAACATATTTTAGTTGATCCTTAATTTAATTAAAAGTAATGCAAATTAAAATTAGAAAAGTCTTTAAAATCCAACGTTTTTTGCATCAATGTTGTTGTCATAAAAATAAGTGTAGAAGCTAAAAGTAAGGAAGCATTTTGCAACATCTTTTATCTTCTGTCATTTCGCACAATCAGTATCAGTATTTGTATATCAGTAAATACGGGGTGACGTGCGAATTGCTATTATTATCGAGCAACATTGCGCATTCTTCATCAGCTCATCCAGTGCTTCTTTTTTTGCATTCCAAATGTTTTGACGGCTGCATGGAATCAAAATGGATCAACAAAACAAAACAGAGGATTGTGGCTGGCAATTTGCAAATTGTCCATTTTGTTCTTAAAAAAATATGACGGATATCTTCCGCCTTTGCATATGTAAGTATACCTAATGATAGGATTTTGTTCATGGACTAGTTTTATTGTGAGCTCAGCACAGGACACGCATGAATTTCAACTACGATGCGTCATGTTGTGGGAACAAATGATGAAGTTGGAATTGGAAATGAACAGTGAACAAATAAAATTTCTACATTCACATTTATTGCGGTGGGAAAGAGAAGAGGTAAAAAGAGAAAAAGTCTTCTGCATCTGCATACTAATCTCTATGTTCATCCATTTCATCATCGTCATCATCGTAAAACACCCGGCCAGACCCAATCCAATTCACAATCCACAATGCTTTCATTTAAAATGGATGGATGGAGTGATGGATGGATGTTGTTCTGTTGGTGAAACGAAATCTAAAAAGTGCATTTCATTTCTTTGCAAACGAAAAACGAGCCCATGATTACCACAGTATCACACATCAGAAAATCGGAATCAGGAGAGTATTAACAACATGAGCTTCCTTCTCTCTGCCACACCATCGCATCACCACACCACACACACATACCATTACCATTTTACCAAGCAAACTGATTTATTTCATGGAATTTTCGAAGTAACTTCCGGGTTGGTTGGTTCGTTGGCTATAAAGCTTAAATTTTCAAATCTTTCAGATAAATAAGGGCTAGAGTAAGTAAGCGCATACTTTCTGCATCCGTTTCGAAAACGAAGAGAAACAACAAAGAATTCTTCTATGGCTCTCCATGTATTCTTCATTATCCTGGATCCACATGAAATATCTGTAGAATGCTTAGGGTTCGATTGGTTGACGCTTGAATGTCGGACTGTGTGTGGTAACTACTGGAATAGTGGTTAGGCTAGCCGTAGTCTTAAAAAGTCCTAATAAAAGCACCATAATGGAGTCATGTCATAGCCATAGCGGTGCTGCTGCTTTTGTCATGTAGTCATAATTATCGATGGACTTTTTTCGCTTCCTTCAACCTCAAATGATGACCAATTCTATTACAATCTTTTGCAGATTAATAAAAAAAATTACATTATGATGTTGTCTTTAGTCTTTTCATTTTTCGTTGTTGTTCACTAAATATTCAGCTTGGCAGTTTGACCCACATCTTCATATTTTGTTCCGATTCCAAATAACAAACACAACGATGCTGATAATAAATTGAGTGAGAACGTTTGCATTTAGAATTTGATTCCCAGAAGTCGATGATGGTAAAATATCGTAGTATGTAGTATAGATGCGGTAATCGACATGACATGGCATTGGAAAACTTTCAGTTTTAACCACAATATCATAATCTTGTACGATTCCTGAACTCACCACCACTGAAATTATCATGCTTGTCCTCAAAATTCATTGTGTCCTCCAGACTCAGACGTAAATTAGGCAGACCAGACCGTTGTAATGTGTCAAGCAAAGATAAAAGACTTCAACTCGCAATACTAATACATCACTATTCGCAAACAAAAAAAACAGGAATTAGGGCGATAATCACTACATTTCTGCCATGTTTACGTTAGCGACACCACATGAATTTGATAATTGGCTCGAATCGAGTAATCATTTTTATGTATTTTTTCAATTCGTCGGTTTGTATAAAGGCTAAATATATGTACTTTTAGCTCCGTCCGCAGCAAATCTCGACAATTTTTTCAAATATATATATATTAACTTAAATGATTTTGTTTTATCAATTTGATATCCCTTCTTGGATCTTCTTCGTGGTTGAAAGGATACGACTTCAAAACAAAGCCAGCTCATATTTAATTTAGAACAGTAACTCAACCAAACTCGGTTCAAGTATGAAATCACTTCGTTCGAAATATATATGTAGGTATATCGTATTTTCTAAATTGACTTGATATGGAACACAAGGCGGTCTATCTCGAAATACGGTAGGCATTTTTGTAGACCATCCATCCGTAAATTTACAAATGATTATTTTATTTCTTCTCAAAATAATTCCGCACCTATTTTCCATTCCTATATAACGTAACGACCTAATACACACAGATTTTATTTCCTCGCCAGTGAGCTGGTTATAGGAGAAAAAAAGCTGAAAATGAAATTGGAATGTCAATCCACTCATTCTTAGCAGCATATCTAAATTCACATTAACTTTTTTAAAGCTGTAATAAACCACAGAATTATCAGTCGTGAAAGGAGGAAAATTAGCTGTGTTATTGCGCTATGTTTATAACTGCTTCCATACCGCCAGCGTTTTAGAATTATTTACACTATTTTTCGCTTTAGATTTCTAATCTCGAACCGAATTGCTGAAGGTGAGATCCGGACCACACACACAAAAACGGTTGCATATTTATGATTATGATTATGAAGCATGTCGGCGCGGCGGAAGGGCATTATCACTGACTGAGTTGAGAGTGTAATGTTGGTTATGATTATGATGATCATTTGTTATTATTACTACTCTGCTTGTTTCATAGGTAGTTTTGCTTTTGCTCCTGATAGCCATTTTATTAAGTATTCTTTGGCAGACGTGACACATGTACATCACTTGGATTATGACGGGTAAAAAAAGAGCCGAAAAAAGGTGGACTGACCTTCCAATTTATTAACACCTCCTTTAAATTGCTTCAATTCGCGATGCTGATATATGTGATGATGATTGTCTCTGAAGTTTAGTGTTTTTCTGGGTGCCATAGCGCAGTGCCTTATGCACAACTCATGTGGAAGTTATGGACGGTGATGCGATGTGATGATAATAACAATGATGGTGGTGATACTCCCCATCGTAAAAATGTAAACAAATAATGGTTTTTCATGGTAATGAAACGAATTTTACGAGATAAATTTTTTTAATGTAATGTGAGATTCTCGCTCGTAAAATCTGGAACGTTATTAGTGGGGGAAATCTTGTTTTTTACGATTTTATCCTCACAAGTTTCATGTTTAATGCCTTTCCGTTTTTGTTGGATATTTAGTTGGATCGGATCTAAGGGATGTAAGTATAAGTATATGGATGATAATAATGATGATGGATAATTTAGCATTATAGTATCTGATATTCTCTTTGTTGCAGCCCTTAATCAATATCTATTTTCTACTAAATGATAAATCCAATCTGCAAAATAAACGGTGGGACCGAGTCTCACAAATAAACACTAGTTAATTTACTCATTTTCACGAACAAAAAAAAGCTTTGATCCACGATGTGAGGGATGGGAAACTGTTTAGGTATGTCCCATAGAACAAAGATGATCGTGATCACATATCATCATCATCATGATCATCCTCGCGATGAAAATAAGTAGAACAACAAATAACGTTGCTACCTTACCTTTACCTCCTCCGCAAATAAAAAGGGCCAAAGTAGCAAGGTAACAACATTGAACAATTGTTTCTTACCTTTCCTTGTTTTTGCCACTTCTATAGAAATGTACTTACACACACAGTCCTCCTTCTTTCTTATTTTTTTTTGTTTGTCATCCAAATCCCCATCTCAGGAGTAAATCCGAAGCGGCGCTTACTTTCCTTTTTTGCAGTAAGCCTAGAGTCAACATTCTTCGTACTCAAACTGAGCTCGTCATTCGAGAGGGAGAGACTTCACAAACTCCCAACTTTGCTCCAAGACATTATTTTCTTGAACATATGTACTCTTACAATAAATGTAATAGGGAAAGGAAGAAAAAAGCCTGTTTCTGTCCTGACTACCTCTACTAAAACGAAGTAAAAAAAAATGAAGCAAGTGAGTGATTGACATTGGCCACTGGGGATGTTCCTTTTCTTCTCTTCTCTTCTTGAGTCGGTTTCTTAACCTTTTCACGAAAGCGTGAAACGACGCAGCAAGCGTTTTGCTTAAAAGCAGAAATAAATTTCAAATTGCGTGTTCATTCGTCAAAATGATTACACCCTCCATGCATCCATACCAAAAGCATACGGCTCTCCTCCGAGAATTAAGAAATAATAATGATCATCATGGCATTCATGCCGAAAACTAAGAAGCCTACAACCGACGCTTCTACTAGTTCAATTTCTACGACTATGTACGTGTGCTTATTTTTTTTCGTAAGACAGTTCTATCCTTTCATTCTCTTCAATCGTGAGATACCTCCTTTACTCTTTTTCCTTTGTAGTCTCATCATGATAATCATGATGACAACTGTAATATATCATCTAGGACCTATCAAACGACTCGATTGACATTCATTAATTATCCTATAAATTATTAACTTACATGAAGTCACCTGCGTGAAAGCATTGCTCTCATCGAATCAAAATCATCATCACATCACACATTCTCTCAATCAGCATATTATCAAATTCGTAAGCAATTTTTTTCATGGCCTCCTGTTCCGAAAGGAAATTAAAAGCGTGTGTGTGCACGTAAGTACAAGCTAGCAAGTTAAGGAAGAAAACATTTTGTCGTTATCATGGGCCTAGATTTTAGATAGAAAAGGGAACATACAGAAACAGTAATAGCGATATAACTTTACTATTAGTAAAAAAAGAAAGATCCTCATGTTGGACTCGTTCTCTTCTCTCATTCACTTCACAATGGCTTATGAGCCTTTTAAAGTGCTACAGAGTTCTTTTATTAAACGCATTTGATAATAGTCCACAACTGTAGCACGACCGATTCCAGCGTTTCAAGTGAGCTACTTTTCCCTTTCTATTTGGCTAGTACTTGACATGAGAAACTCTTCAGAAAGTCGTTTTATTTTTAAGACTTTTTCAGAAGAGCAGCAGCCCAATAAAGAAATGAGCCTCGTTTTCGTTTCGTCTCTTTCTATCTATTACTGAATTGAATTGACGAACTAAGCCATGCCTTTCGCTTCACAGCAGTGGAAACATCGCAATACAATCCCATCGTAGAATGGTTTCACACAAATCCCCTGCAATGCTCACATTTGTATTGTAATGCTTTAAGACATACGCACAGACCTAGGAACGACCAAGTGTTACTGCTATTTAATGTGTCGTTATGAATCACTGTTACTGGAATAAAGTAATGTAGTTGTAGTTTGTCCTCTCATTTCAGTTCCTGCATTTTCTTCCATTAAATTTCGAACGGCTTGTTATAGTCCTCAGTTCTGATGGTCACATGAAAATGTGGGATTAAAACTTGGGAATCATTATTGTCTCGATCAATATTGGGGAAAATGTCATTCCTCTTGAATTTTTTGTCAATTTTCATGTACGTTATTACTCGGATTAGGTTTCCTGCATATATTGTTTATTTTGACTACTCATGTGGAATTAAAATTTTACTGATTGGTTTCATAATCAGCATAAAATGGGCCAATAAATTGATAAGCATGAAAAGCGATATTATAAGTAATGAGATTTGGGTTACTCGGGAACTTCCGCTTCCAACTGCAACTTTTTCTGTTTTGTTGTGTATTATATCCGCATTGTAGTAAGTTCCATGATGTCAGTTTATTACTTTTTCGTATGATTCCCAACGAAGGGCCACCGTCATCCAAAATTCAGAAGCATCCCAAAAACTTTTTTTAAAGGATCGCTTTCTTCTTTGTTCTTCTATTGCGTTAGCTGGGTTATACATGTGAAAGTTTTTTTAAAAATGTTTTAGAAGGCTTCAAAGCTTTCATCCTTCTCCTGTTAGACTCCTGTCTAAACGAGTCCGCGTTTGGGGGATCGTTACCATATCGCATCATGTGGGGCTAGATTATCGTCGTCTGAGCGAACAAGTAGTAAGCGAAAATAAGCTTTAAAAAATTGTGATTATCCGTTCTCTACAGAAATTGCCAAGCCAAACCACACTTACAACTACTACCAACCACCACCATAGAAGTTGGCAATGATGCCGAACCCAGCCATGAAATACAATACCATCAAGAGGAGAAAAAACGAATTTTTTCTAGGGATGGTGGTAAAAAAAGTGAAAAGATAAAAATGGAAAACATGCTGAAACTAAGGGAGTCTTTTCTGGGAACAAAGCTACATTTCATCATTGCAAATTGTAACAGGCCGCCGGAACATCTTCGTGTCACATAAGTGGAGACGAGCAGAAATGAAATCTCCTTTTAGGAAAATAGCAAACCACTTGTCTCGTTCTGTCCTTTGATTGAGCAACAAAACAGTGGAATCGTTAAGTAATACAAATACTTGGTGGTTGAGCAAATTCCGGCCAATGGATGGTGTCCAATCAAGCTTAGTACAAGCATTTATCTTCATTTCATACCGCTCACATGTAAGGTGCTTAGCTTGTTGCTAGTCAGTAGTATTACAATCGAGTAGAAAGTTGTATGTGTGCTTGGACGGGTTTGTTCCATCTGCCATTATCACCTTGCTTTTCTTCCAAAATGGAACCTCCAAAATTATTTTTAAGAAGGTTTTTCAACGAACAAGTAAAGAACATACACGCTTAAGTACAGTCAAGTGAAAGCTTTGCAAAAGGAGAAGGAAAAAAATTATGAAAATCATGCGGTGTTCAACTCAACTTGAATAACTAAAGATAGGCCGACTGGTTGATCATGGCGATGATGATCGTCGTGAGAGCAAGCTGACTTGAGATGAGTCAGGCCTATTCTTTTTTCAGATGCATACAGAGGAGACTAAAAAGCGACGCAATTTTTCCCCCTTAACCCGTCATCCACAAAAAAAGAGGAAGTGAAGGAGAAAGGCTACGAAACGGGTTTTTATTTTTGCATATACTCTCCATCATCATCCAAGAAGTACAAATCGTTTGGTCTTAGAACCAGCAAAGTTGATCCACACGGGGAGACTCGCGACTCGACTCAACTCAACCCCACTCATTTCATTTCATCTCGACATCTATCTCCTCGAACGTATTTTTGTTGTTTTTTTTCGCGAAAATAGATAAACACTAAGTGAGTATGTACATGCACACTGCTTGGTCCCATACTTTTTGGCCCAAAAGTTGAACTTTATTTTCTACTTTTGAATCTTCACTATTCCTCTATCCTTAGTCAGTGTGGAGATGGAGAAGAGTTTTTGGGTGATGATGATGACAATAAAAAAAGTATGTATATTTGGCGTTCCTTTCCATCTCCTTGGCTTTTTCTAGCTCTTTTCCGTCCCTCTCGCACTCTCACTCCTCTTGTTTACGTAACTTTGTTTGCATTTGTTGTATTACATGTGCCTAGCTGATTTGCTTTTGCAGAGAGGCGAAACGAGAAGGCATCTAACATTACTAGACCCGAAGAATCTTTTTCTTTCGAAAAATATTTATCAGCATTAGTGAATTAAAGTTTATAGTGTATATATGTATCCTACCAAGCAAAAAGTGAGGTTTTTCACTCGCAATTTTTTACTTACTCTACACATCACATTAGTTATACGTTCATATCTATCTACCATTATATCTATATTCAAGGCAGTTTCTTTTTTCGCTAAGGGCACTTTATTATTCTTCCCAAACTCTATACAATGTAAATAGAAATTTTATGCGGAATGTAAATACATACACTTTTAGCCACTGTACATAATATAGGTAGTAAGCATAAGAATGCGTCTTCAGTTCAGATTGAAGAAAAGAGCATTAGGCATTTTCTAGAGAGAACAACGTTGACGATAGAACATACTATGTATGCATATCTGACTAAAGAGAGCAAACGAAGAACAAGAATCAGTGACTAAGTAAGTACGCTATTTTATAGGATTTCGACAATTCAATGTACCTATATTTAATATGCGCCTATAGAACTACTAACAACAAAAGAATTCCTTTTTCTGCTTTAACATTTTTTTTTCGTTAGTTTTTTTCATCTTCAACTCCTTTTTTATACTGGTTTGCAAAATCATCATCCTATCTTACTTGCTCTTCAAAGAGAGAGAGAGAGAATCACACTTGAGCTTACTATTTTCTCCTTTCCATCAAAAAGCCAAGAAGAGAATGGCTGCAGGAATTCACCTAAAACAGAGCCTCAGAGCCCCCTCTCTTTTGTCCCTTTTCTCCGTAAGACGAGGACCAAACCAAGACCAAAGGATCGGGTAGCCAAGCCACAGGCAGTATCACCGTAGTATCACCATAATCATTTATCTCATCCTCACGTATGAAAAAGCATGCAGGAAAAAGCTTTTACCTTTTGCTCGCTTCCTTTTTTTTTCTTCCAAAACACAAAATATTTTGTACATGCCCCTTTTGTTCTCAACTTGTTCATCTTTGCTCACAGGAATACATTTTGTACTTTGTATATGTGTGTGGCTGTTTGCAAAAAAGAGTAATAGTGTACCCCGAAAAAGTGAATTATTCCAGGTTTCATCCCCACATGACTCCACTAAAGACAGTATGGCGCACAACTAAATTTTTCCCCGGAATGCCACTCTTAAAAGAAGAATAGTTATGTTTGAATGTACATATATTCCTACATCGCCCCATAAAAGATGTAGTTCTCGTGTTTGTTTCTCCGCCTTCAGAATATCAGAATTTGTAGATTGGTAGAGACCAAACCAGACAGCAGGTGACCAGGTGAGGTACCATAGGTTTGCATGACCATCACACATCAAGGTGGATTAAAGGATTTTTCTCTCCACTCACACAGAATATACATTTTTCAGAAGCAGTTTGAATTCGAGATTGTTTTCCACCAACCATCATCATTTCATTTCTTCCGAAATCCACGGATCAGACTGGTTTTCCCCTTTAGAACATGCAATAAATGCTGGTAATCCTACAACCTTACTGGCAAAATCATGCCATGCTTACCTAAATATATCCCTTTACAAGACAATCGCAACAGCGCAACGTACCACTGTAAAACGAGAATGGCAAATTGCTTGGCTTCAGAGTTGACGGTGATGTGGCCGTGTGGCGTCTCTCTTTCTCTTCTTGAAATTTTTGGGAAGAAAGAGAGGAAGCATAAGACATCTCTCCAAAAATATTCATTTCATGGTGCTGATAATGATGACGGGAAGCTAGATGATTGTTATTACATTGTATTAGCACACACATACATGTAATTGTTTATGCATTCTAAAGAAATACGTACATTGATATGCATCTTGCATACACTTATACTTCATCTATTTTTTTGCACTTTTTTCTTGCTTTTTAGTCCATCATCATCCTGACTTGTCGTCTCTTTTCAAAATAAAAAGTTTCGAGGAGGTGGATGACGATGGAAAGCACGTATATTTTTGGAGAGTGCACAAACATTCACCTGCTAAATCTGTTTAGTTCCCGCAGATTTTCGATGAAAACGATGCTGTTATTCAACACACAATGTCGACGATACACACTGATGTGCATCGTCTCTTGTGTTGTTAGGAGGAGATGTTGGTGCTGGGCTTCTTTTTGCATTGCGTTTGCGATAAGGCAAAGCTGTATAACATTATACAAAACTTCATGGAAAGTTTAATCAAGCTTTTTGATGGCTAAGAAATTGCAAGAAAAGCTTTTTTCTTATAACGCTTTGAGTCTTCTAATCTTGAACTGCTCGTAGCTTACACATTGCACTCTATTTATACTCTAGGTACAAACGTGCATTATTAGTCAAGTAAAAAAGTAAGCAAACGTTCATTTTCAAAAGCAGTCATTATTACGTGCATGCAAGTAACATTTACATGACATCATCATTATTATCATGAGAAACAGCGGTGGCACAGCAATGCCCCTGCCACAACAGCAATACATTTTATGATAGCAACAACACCAACCATGCAGCCAAAGCCAAACACTGTATTACATTAAAGATAGATTTTGTTCGTTCCTTCTTAGCTCTTTCGTTCGTTTTTATTTTTTCGTCTTCTCATTTTTTTTGCAATGAAACAAGCTAGATAGATAGAAGCTTATCCATCTTTTTTCGTAATAATAATGCATGTTTTCTTCTTCTTCGTGTCTTTCTTCTGTTTTTCTCCCACTTTAGACTCTCCCAGTGGCAATGACCAATGAAACACGGACCCAAGCCACGCTCGAGAAGCCGGTGTGGTTGGATGACGCCATATTTGCCGATTTTTTTTGTTTCTTCGCCTAACAATTATCTCCACAATTTTTCCCTTATGACTCGTCGTCGTCATCATCATCATTACTTTGT
Source organism: Seira musarum (assembly GCA_027743895.1). Classification (NCBI taxonomy): domain Eukaryota; kingdom Metazoa; phylum Arthropoda; class Collembola; order Entomobryomorpha; family Entomobryidae; genus Seira; species Seira musarum. The sequence continues at coordinate 2,356 of JAHZMX010006472.1, read as the reverse complement.
TGCATAGGTTGGCTCAAGTTTCCACTTTATATCGGAGTATCGGACCGATTTGAGAAAAAAAAACATTTTTTAAAACGAGTATTTTTCATCGTCCCCCCTCCCTATAAGTACATATTTATATACGTGTATGTATACCTACGTTTATCTCTCCGAGCTTAATGTATTTTTTTTTTGCGGACTGTTTTGTTGCGAACTTGAAAAGCGAGCCCTGATAGAAAAATCCCCTTCTCCGAAAGAACCGAAATGAAATGTTAGAACAAGCAGTTTTATAGTATTTTAAGCACTGCCATTGCCATCATCATTATCGTTTACAACGAGATTTGCGCTATTATTCATGTGCAGCTGTTCACTTGATTATCGAGAGTATGAACGCACGACTAAAAGAACTAATTTTTTTCAGAGCCTTCGTCGAGTCAATTGGATAGAAGCGCAGTGACTCTTCTGGTCGTGATCATGATAAATTCCCGTTTTTACCAATGAAATGGCAAACTTCATGACACTTAAACTAAAGTAACCTTTTATTACGCAGTACAACTATTAGTATTAGTAGTAAAATATCAGAGAGGAGCTGAGCGTTTTTTCATCTGTTTACCTTAGGCAAAAGAGAAAAGAGCAATTCTAGATGCTCTCCATCCTTTTCGGGTGACTCACTGTTTCCAGATAAAAGACTATTGAGCCTGCCGGTTGTAATAGTCTCTTTTCCTGTCCCAAAAAAAATGACTCAAGCTTAGGCTGAGAAAATTTTATGCTAAAATGGAATAAGTCTTGAGAAATAGTTATAGTTTTTTGCGATGAGGACTAGGACTACTATGAGATTTCGAACATTGATTTTCATGCATGCGTGACGGGCGACGCTGTATGTGTGGTAGGCATTGGCATACCACCGCTTATGAAAGATGATGGTGTGGTGATGACCGGACCGAGTTCGGCATCTCTTCCACCAACTTCCTCCACTCCAATAATTTAAAAATTGTGATAACTATCGCAATAAATAATGACTATGATATGATATAATAGCAATTGCTACTACAGCACTGCTATTGAAGGAGCACGGACCAGATAGAACGAGCGAATACATACACAAATGCATGGCTAACCATAAACCCAGGTATGACTATCATTGTATTGCTTTGATTTCGTACGTTGTGTGGATGCAAAAATTATCCATCACGCGAAAATTCCTTTTTGCAAAAGCGGCCAATTTTTATTATTATTTTTCTCCAACATCCATCCAACTCATTATTACATAAATTATATGTGTGCATCATCATTATCATTCTCTTCGCAAAATAGATATATTTTCAAGGCAAAGTAGAGAGCAACGATATTCTCAATCCCATGCCATCAGGATCAGGATGGAACAAAATTCAGGCTGCTCTTTTTTTATTTTCTCACACGAATGAAAAACATACGCTAGAAAATTCTATTAATTTTGCAAAACGCAAAACAAAACAAAAAGCCTTTTATTCTGCGTGAAATGAGAAGGAGAAAGCCTGAACGAAAACAAAAGCCTTTTTGTTTGCGTATAGTCAGTTGTCAAAAAAAGGCAGGCGAGAGAGGAAAAGATCTGCGAGTAAGCCTGTTATTTTGTTTCTTCTCGACAATGCGAAGCTTACTCTTTGCTCGCAACCTCACATCACATCATACAAATCTTATTAAAAGGAGCAGCATCAAATATTGCCATGACAATACTCATATACAAAGATGATGATGACGACCATGTTCCACGCTGCAAGTTTCATTTTCGCAAAACAAAAAAAAATTGATTATGGGAAAAAATAAATAAGTGTACTATACAGTGTTCCACAGGTACATTATTGAAGAGACGTTTGCACACGTCGCAGGTTCGTTAAATCAAAGGTAAATTTGGTAAAGAGCTTTGATGTAGTCTCCCAAACGAAAATTCAAGCTGGCATGACATGACATCAGACATCACATAGCGCGCGGTTTCGCCAGATACGAAATGAAAGAAAAAAAACTTATTCGATTTTGTTAGGCAGAAGAAGGAGGCAAGTTTCACCATTCTCCTGGATCTCCTTTTATGTCTCATCTCATGTCTTATTTTATTTATACTTGGTTTGGTTATGAGAGTCAATGCAAAGCAACATAAACAACCACGCATTGTTTTAACTCTTCGCTTCCCAAAAACTAGTAATTATTAGTTCAGCGGAGCATACAGAGCGGAGCCGAAAAAACTCCTGGAAAATAATGTCATGTCACCAAAAACTTAAATGGGGGAGGCAGAGGGAAAAAAGCTAGTCATCATGATGGCAATGACATGTATGCAATACATTATTATTACGTAGCTGAGCGTAGCTAAGCGAGTATTGAGATTACCGTGACCGTCTGTCCGTCT
>JAHZMX010006471.1:0-34730 GCA_027743895.1 Seira musarum | reverse complement strand
CCTCTCGTCCCCCCCCTGTTCCGCGGCGCCTGCATTTCACCACATCTCCTCATGATTATCATTTTATTGCATAATGAAAAATGCAATTAAATTGCATCATCATCAACAAACTCATCCCCAGTCGCCATACCAATTGATTTGATTAAGACTGAACCTCTCACTGAGACATAGACACGGGACAAGTTTAAATGTGAGGACTTCTTCATTTACTTTTCAAACAAATTGGAGAGGTGCACAGGATGACTAGGACATCGACATTATCCTATTGCCATTTGTTATTTTACCACCTGCCGCCTCACAAATCGCAGGTTGAAGCATGCCTCAAGCAGCGCATGCTAATCTTCTGCGCTTCAATGAGCTGACCAAAAAAAAAATTTTTTTTGCAAACTGGGTATGTGTGCTCTCTTCACTCTTCGGTGAGCTTTGCAATGACTTTTGCGGTCGTGGGTATGCGTGTAAGTAAGCAATGTAAAATGAATGACACAGCAAATCACTCAAATCCACTACATTTGTTAGTAATGGAATCGTCATTGTACGTAACCCTATCATCCCAAACAAAATTATTTTGATTCGATCCATTTCTATTGTACAAAATTACAGGTGTGTTGCTACTTGCTTGATCAGGAGGAGAGATTTTAGAAAAGAAAATCACATTTCTCATTTCATTCGTTTCATTATAGTTATTTTCTTTGGGCAATCAACAACGACGTTTTTATAAGCTGACTTGCATAGACCGAGGACAAAAGCAGCAACAAACTGCAAACATAGACGTGGTCACAAAATGCGATAAAATGGAATGAAGTAGGTATTAGTTGCACTTACTTTAATAAGTAGGTAGCCAACAATTGAAAAGATTATAATAAAAATGGCTAATTTTGTGCTGAAAATTTGCCAACGAGTAATCCTCGTTGGAGATTTTGCAATTATAAAAAATCAAGTTGCTATGATCACCTATCATACGTATGCTCAATTCAGAAACCGGAAATGCCTAAATAGGTGGTATAATATCCGGAGTAAGACAAATTAGTAATTACAATCTGTACCCAACGTGTTTTAAAATATGCCCGGACTGACGTATAATTCAAAACCTCAAAACAGTAAAACATCAGAATCACTTCACCTGAGTAAATGTATTTTATTTGTCAGAGATGCGCAGGTACGACAATGGAATAATCAAAGGTAAAAACAAGTAGAAATGGCAATTTTATAAAAATGAGGTATTACATGACATCTCATTTAATTCATAATATGTTCATCACTTAAGCAAACCTCACTTCTTTTCTCGAGCCATTTTACTTGTTTCGAAGCCACTTGCTCTTTTTGAACGTAAGTACAACGGTTAACAAGATTTTACCGCAGGGATTTACCTTTTACCTGCTTTTTTAAAGTTTAATTTCATCCTCGCCTTACCTTCTCGTCATTACTTTTACAATCTTGCAGTCATCATTAACATTGTAAACTGAACCAGCTTTTTCCAATTTGGATGATTAACTGTTCTTGGGTTGGTTTTCTCAACAACACAAGCGTGATAACACTGATCTATTATAATCTGCAATGCAACACAATTAGCGTTGAGCAGGAGCAGCATGCATAACCGCACCTGTCCTTTCCTTTTCATTTAATTCTTTGACAACTTCCATTCTGCGATGCAATTAGAATAAAAATGATATGCCATGGCATGGTCAGTTTTCTCCTGCGCCAAAAACCAAAAAGTGCACGTAATTAGCGCGTATGAAACCACGTACTTACTTATATTAGGAGGAAATGAAATGGCAAACCAATGAAAGTTGATCTGCTGATCGCAATCGCAAGTTTTCATTTTCAGAAGCCGCTTTATCTTCACCCATTCGCGACTCATTCATTCATTATTATTACAAGCGTCTTGAAGATGAGATCGGTGTAGAGATAGTGAACCCTGCAGGGTGACACAGAGATTCTATTGTAATTCCTCCTCGTACTTGTACTTTTCCCTTTTATTTGCTCTTTACTGCAATTGTTTTCCTATTGTTGTGTTATAAAGCATTAAATATGATGAGTATTGTCATCACGTTGTAAAAAAATCAAGCATCTTCCATCTTCTTGGGATCAAGATCACCAGAAGGAGATAATGAGAGTGATGACAAGACAAAACTAAAGAGAGAATTCGAATTGAGATATGAAAAAAGGAAAGGTATATAACAATGGCAATCCCCTTCGATTGTTACCTTGTCTTGTCACTTGATTGTAATTGTGGTAGTTGCAAAGCAACTGGCAATGGTAAGTAATTCAGTACCTATAATGTTTTTAATCAGGAAAATACATGGTCAGATATAGTAAGATCGGAATCAGAATGCATAATTTAATGATGACATCGACAATTTGGGGCGATAAAGTTGGATGGATTGATACAAAAATATTTATTAGGATTTAAACATTATTCCTTGGATTTAGAGATGGCTGCAACTGATAGTTGAGATTTTGTCACGAAGAAAGGATTTCAATCTGACAAGTAATGCAATCCTGTCCCATGCCAGACCTGAAGTGCATTTCATGTTCACATCAGAGGTACTTTACCGACAGGAAATACTGCATTGCTCTAAGTTATTTTAGTGCTTTATCATAATCATCAGAATGCAAACAGGGGCACATTTAATGTCTCCATAAAAAAATCAAAATTGCATTGAAATGACATAGGCGCAACACGACAACTAAATAATATAGTGTAGTGCTCGTGTAACCTTTATTGGCTTCATTAAAATAAATTTCCAATCGCATTCCGTCTAGGACTAAGCACATTACCAGCAATTTTTAGATTTGTTTGCATCATCGATCATCAGACAGAATAGAATGGATCTAGAACATAGAAATATAGAAAAATGAAGGTAAGATGATGCCTACTTATTTTTGTCCTTCCCCAGCCTATAGTACTTCAAGACTTTAGATCAAAATCAATACAAAAATATCAACAAATATCTGACTTCATTCGAAGCAAAATAGATGTGAAGAATGCTAAACGATTTCATCGGATGAGAATTGTGTTCGTAAAGTAAATGAAATGGCTGTTACCTTTTACTACTGCCACTATAATAATATTAATAAGTACTATTTAGGCTTTGATAACTGCACTGTAAAATATCTTCTAGATTCTCCTGAATTTGGAGGGGAAATTATTTATATTTACTTTTTCTGTTTTTTAGTATCTATTGAACAAATCTTTTTTCGTCATCTGCGAATAATTCTAATGATTATTTTTTCATCAGAAATCCTTTTTTCATTCCTATAAACTCTTCATGTGAGATTTTTATGATTTAAATTTGGGAAGTTCTAAACAACTTATGTGCATTGAAATGCAAAACAAGAAAACCATGAGCAACAACGTATTAGGGAAGCGTACATATAAGCTAATCTTACTCCATTGTTTTCATACACCAATTTCGAAGAAATCTTTGTTGTGGGTCTTTCCTTTTTCTTTCACGAGTTTCCTATTCAGACAATATCGGTTGTAATATTCATCTCACATCAACCACGCTCATCATAGCCGAGCCACTTCATTTTCAATTATTCTATATAACGTAAATTAATGTACCTTTTTACAGACAACAATAAAAATGCAATCTTTCGCTGAGTTTGTATTCCTATGTATTTTGTAAAAAGTGAAACAGGTTGAAGTAAGAATTATTTTGAAGAGAATTATTTACATTTCGTCTAAAATAATGATTATTCCTCCCCTTTGACATGACATTGATATTAAGGAAGATTGAATTTAAGAATTTTTCTCAGTTTAGGTATGCAAAAATAAATACAGAAACGTGCAGGAACACACTTTTAGTAATTTTCACAGTCATAATTTGCAATTCGTAACAGGAACTAAAAATAAACAAGTCGGCTTGAGAAATAATGCCTCAAACATCTTACCGCTCCCTCATCTCAATAAAAGTTATTTAAATATGATCGACCCTTTAAAAAGCAAACAAAACTAAAAATATGTGTAATTACAAATTTATTAGAAACCAATTTCTTTAATCGAACCAATCCGATTTTTTTAAAATTAAAATCACATTAAAATACATAAATAAAATAAAATAAAAGTATGCATACAAATTACAAATCGATGTATTTAAATATTCCGATCATTTCATATTTCCGTATCCATTTTTCAAATGATTGTTTTTTTTTCTAAATTCTTGCAAATTTTTATTAACTTTCGCTTCAAAGATTTGAAAATTTCCTATTCTATGTCATGTATCATATGCTGTAGTTTCCTGCGTCTTCACTTTCGGACAGACCAAATTTAGTTTGCAAAAATTAAAGCATTTTATTTTACATATTTGGGGAAATTGCTCAAGGGTTACACGAGATCTCTCCGTTTAATCCCCAAAAACTGACTTCGTAAGGGAGAGAGAGCTTGATTCACATATAGACGCATTAATTAAAATTATGGATTGACCCCTCGCAATCTTGACGTCTTGGAGATTTATTGCATTGCTATCAATCACAGATTTTCATTACGAATTACTCAAACTGTCCCTCTATGCATATGTATTACGAGTACGAGTGTTGTGTGTGAGGCCTGATACAAATGCAAAACCATTTTAACAGAAAAAGTCACGTCTTCGATATGATTCGCTTATACAACAACAACAAAAAAAAACAACAAAAGTTGAAACTCGTGATGGCACCTGTACCAATAAGCTCTTATTTAAAATTTCTCATCCAATTTCCGGCGAAGCCAGAATACGTAATCAGAGCTTAGAAAAAGCACACGTACTCACTAACATAATACAATTCACATCATCAATCTCCTGCTCCTCTCCCTTTTCCTTGAAATAATTATGCTCATTTATTTTTGCATAAGTATATTACACTGTATTGTGTCGCACGATTCATGCTCCGCATTTTTCAGACATTGAATTGATTTAAATTTGAATACTTTTAAAGTAAAAGTTGAAAAGATGAGACGAGGTAGGTGAGGAGGTGCAGTACTGCCGATATTATAATGCAAGAAAAGACTTCACAATTAGCGGCTAATTACTGACTGACTGTCTAATAACAAAAAAAAAACTGGTCATGGGATCTTAAGCTTAGCAAATAATTTTTTTTTCTTACTTTCATTCAACAAAACTCTCTGGCTTGGCTAGACGGCCGAATTCAAAATGCAGTAATAAGTGGAAAGCCTCTAGTAGGTACATATATTTGCGAAAAAAATTAGCAACATGAAGCTAAAGTAAAAATGAAGTTCTTGAATGATGAGAAGCGGAAACAGAGGAAGAATACGTAAATTCCAATGTGACGTATTAATCCCTTGTGATTTAGAAAAAAAAAACAAGAGGAGAGGCAAGGAGAACTGTATGAGCATAATGATCTATTATGGCGTTATTCTAATGAGGACTTCGTAAGATTCCGAGCTATTTTTTCGCATTGTTCTTGCTGTTGCAAAAATATTGCTTAATACATCTCATTTAAAATGGAGGAAAATTAATGCGAAAAATATGAAAATGAAAATGGGAAAAGGTGCTATATTCTACGAATTGCAGGTGAGAAATTTCACGAAGGCTTGATGAAAAATTGCAATGCAATGCTTGTAGAATGTCATCATGTACTTCTATCAAGCTGGGCAGTGCTTTGCGGTATTTAACACGTATACCGGAAATGCACGACACTTTAGGTATTTAAAGGCATAAATCTTAGGACTTTTTACGTGACTAGGCTAACAGGTGAAATTTTTTAGAATGTAAACATACCTTCTTGGATGCTCTCGAGTATCTCATGAGAAGTGGAGCGACAATAGCGTCCGTGTTACTCATGTCACCAGCTTCCTTCCGAAGTTGTGTGAATTGAAACAGGGTGTCCTTATCCAGGTCGATTCTACGTTGAAGAATGCCCAACAAAATGTCAAGGCAATGATTGTCCAAGGTCGGCTCTACAACATTTAAAAGGCTCTTGTTTTTGATAAGCCTATCCTGAATCTCGTCAACTCGCAAAGAGAGTTGCCGCTGATGTGATGCAGCCACTGGAGCTGGCCCATGGGCCACTGATTTTGGCGTATTTTTTGCTGACAAAGCGAGTTCTTCCAACTTCTGGAGAGCTTCTTTGTACGTGTCAACAACTCGTCGGAACTCAAGCTTGAGTGCGTCGTGAAGAGGGAGGAGAGATTCGTCCGAGGTACCTACGAGACTGTGATGGCCCATTCCTTCAACAGCTTTGTCCAATGCTTTTGCTCTTTGATGAAGTGTTTTGATAAGACGCGGTTCTCCGGAAACTATCACTCTCAGAATTTTTTTGCAGTCCGAAATGAACTGGACAAACTGCTCTGATGGTCTTCCGGAGCGACACTACATTAAAACATTGGTTTCTTGAATCTACCTACATGTACGTGACACGTTTTCTCATGCCATATTTTTTCATTTTTCAGAAAGTTTTCTTTTCATACCTGTTGATTTGTATCATCTCTTGCAAAGAAATTGACAATATGCATAAGCACTGAATATGGTTTGAGTGCTTTCAAGTTGCCCCCTGTTCCCTCAGAAGCGAATACTTTGCTGTACAGAGACTCCAGAATTGGCAGAGAATGTGGCATAGCGTCAATAAAAATGTCGATAGGAAGCTCCCTTAAAATAATTCTGAATGTGGTAATGCTCAAGCGGTCAATGAAATTGGACGCCTCATTGTACTGAGCATGCTCATACATTTGCAGTACCTTTTCATGAAAATTCCAAATTCAGTACATTTAATTTCACCCCATTTCATAAATGTAAATAACGTCTTACCTTTCTAACTGCTAAACGAGGACTTATGTCAGCAATAGTCATGCTCGAAACCCTAGATTCACTCTCTAATGGAATCCTTTGAAACTGTTGGCCTCCACCACCCCTTTGGTTAAAATGGCCAAAATATGCCGTCATTCCTTCGCCATTGGACACGGAGGTTAACGACCCGGGACTCATGCTACTGCACGAAAAAAGATCACCAGCGATGTTACTCGGGGCCCATCCTCCACTACCTCTAGTACTCCCTCCGCTGCTGCTATGAGGTCCATTACCTCCCCCGTTCCATTTCATTTTCGCCAAAGGACGTCGCTGGTTATTCCGTTCTGGTTTAAATCTGAAATGCAATAATAAAAACCGTGATTGTGATTTCGATTACCATAGTTATTCTCATTCACATTCATTTTCTCCTTTGTTCCGCCATGCATGTCCCACATAAAAATATTTTATTTGAGATTCATCAATCCTCACTTCATTTCTTTTATTTTGCATCCACAGATGCCTTTATAAGTTAAGCCTGTGATGAAAATGACGACACCAATAATTAATGAGCATCTAACTAGACAATAGTATAGCATTTTCTAGCATGATTATAGCATTAAGACACATTATGCTTATCTCAGCATGTCGCTACGTCTTTGAATCACAAAAAAATGCGTTTCCTCATCAAACAAACCACCGTCATCTGCTCTTACTCACGTGCAACCTGATTTTTTTATAAAGTCGCACCTTCTACTCACTTGTATTGCACATAACCATACCTATGAACCATTTTATTTCTTTGTTTCCTACACACATAGTCATCTTTAATCTTCATCTATTCCCAATTCAACAAAAGAAGCGAAACATTGATATGAGATGAGAAGGGGAACTGTATAAATTTTACTCCTTAACATTCTTTCTCAATTTCGATCTCAACATATTTTCTTACAGTCAAATCCGCAAGTATTACATACAGCAGTGTCAGGTAAAGTAATTCGATGCAAAACAAATTTGGCTTACAAAGGTGATATATTTTGTTTGAATATTTTGAAACACATATTCAAAAAAAAGTGATTTCTCACCACCTAAATTGAGTTATATTGTTAGTGTCAAACTATGAAAAAGGAAAGAAATCAAAACTTTATTCACATGTAACTGATGTAAACTGTAAAAATGAAATAGGTACAAATGTGAAAAACTAAAGCATTAAATGCGTAGTACAAAGAGGGAATGAATCCATCCTTTAATTTAAAAAAATATAGTTGAACAACGCGTTCCTTGTCTGCATTCTCAAATCAGGATTACCCATTTAATATTGCAGAATCCTGATTTACACTAACGAAATTACCTAGATGAATGTCGCGTTTTATTTGCAACATGATTCAATTAGCAGATTTAGCATGGTTCATTCCTGACCATACAATAAGACTTGCAGTCCATTTGTTTATCTCTGTTGTCCCTATCTGGCCATTATTTTAAAAGTTTGAAAACCAAAAAGTAATCTAACACGAATACTTAATTTTCACCTCTCGATTAAAAGATAATACGGTAATAACTCTATCATTACATTTTATTCGAAAGAAAATATGATACTATGATACATTTAAATGATAGAACTTCCTCACGCGAAACCCTAATCCGTTTCAAATGTGATCACAGAGATTCGACATTGACAAAAATGGCATGCACTATGGCAAGAAGGATGATTAAACACGGACTCTTTTTTTCTTAATCACGTAAAAACAAAAAGTAAGAGATTTGATTTGAACTCGACACGCTCCTTCGTTTTACTCTGAACCTCACCTTTCTAAAAAAAGGAGAAAAGGGAGTTAAAGGTGTGGGGATGGATGATGTGATATGATCTGATGGAGGCAGTTTTTAAAATAATATAAATACGTGCGCGTCCCCCTCTCTCTCTGCTTCTTTCATTTTCTTTTTCTGTTTGGTTTAGAGTTTAACCTAGTCAACCGTAGTAAATCGATAAAATCACCATCTCGGTGAATGGACTTGGGTCGGGTCGGGTGTGAAAATGATATGATAGCATGTTTGTGCTTGCACTTGCATGAGTGATCATCATTTCACGCAAAAAATAAATACATTTAATTCGTGCCAATTCTGGGATTAACCGCAGGGCTCAGCCACGTGCTCTTCAATCGCAACATGACTTAATGCGTGCAAAAAAAGGCACTTTTAAAGAGCTTCTTCATCCTTCTCAGTCAAATACTCTTATCGCTTGTAATGATGACGACGATTGCGATGATGATGATGGATGCGTCTTGCCTTTTCCCAATGTACATCGACGTTGGTATTTAAATCAAATTGTAACGCAAAAATGCGTTAATGACAAATAAAAACTGAAATCATGCTGAGAAAAAAAGAGTGAAAGTCAAGACAAAATCTACTTCTTCCTTTACCTCAGAGATGATACTTTTTAAGGAGAGGCTCATTTTTTCCAAAACAAGAAAAAAGGAAAATCTTTTGAAGGAGGTGGACTTACATTTTTTTTCTCTTTATCGCACTTGCCTTTTGATTAAGATGAATTGAATTGGAGATCAGTAAATCGTGCAATTTTATTATGACTCGGATTGGCCTTCACATTCAGTGAAGTAAAAAATGTTTCCTATACATATTGTTCTCACAAATATGCATATATTTTTCCCTCATTTTTTACATCACGCTAAAATAATGCCTTGAAGGAACTCAGTGCAGTATGTGTACGTACAAATGGCAAACAGAAAGAGAGACATGCGTGTCGTGCATCGGTATGTCATGTCCATGTCATGTCATGTCAAACTAGTGGAAACAAGTAAAGAACTCGACTCAAGTAATTAACTTTTTAAAAAAGATATCTAAATTGTTTAATTGACATTTGGAGCAAAATACGTAATTATTTTATTAACCAAGAGAGTGAAACGAGATAATAAAGAAGAAGAGGACAAAGGAAATTGAAAAATTGGGAATTTGATTGAAATCATGAGTCATAAAAGTCTAAACAAGCATCATGAGATGAATTGAATGAACTAGCAGGGGAGGAGGATTGGCTCAACCCACAGAAAACGCTCCATGCCCAAACTAAGGCATATATATACTCTGTACAACCTGCCAAACTTGAGATGCAGTAGACGAGTTGAATTTAAAATGAAAGTCCCTAATTTTACCTCATCATTTTATTAACTGACCGCGTAATAGTTAATTTGACCTTTAATCACTCCACAACAATCCCAAAAAGAAGAGACCGACACAGTGCTGCTACGCAAGTCGGCGGCAAGTCGCATCGCATAATGAGCAGTATTCCCCTTGCAGATCATGTGAATACTCAATAATTTCTATAATCTAATCATGTTTAACAACTATCTTATACACTCTTATTGATTTTCTTGTTCTCTCTACTCACGAAAGAATGTTTTGCGTGACACAGCGTGAGTGCTACTAATTTGTATACGCATATGAGCCCATCGAGCACGTCTATTTTGATCAAGACATAATTTCGAATTTGTAAAACTTGTCATGTCCACCGAAGAAGCGATTGATTTGACTTTGACTTGAAGTGTGTCTCTTCATTCAATTGAGTCGTGCATGTTTAGTGGGATCTATGAAAACAAAAATGGGCGGATCAATTCATTGAAATGAAGTAAGTGGTGGTGTGGTCCGGTCCTCATTGCGGTGAAAAGAGCAATAAAATGGTCATGAACGACTCATTAAGATCATGTATCTCCTTTTTGAATCTTTCAGTTTGTTATAGACAGCAGAAAAACAATTTCATTTGAGATTTATTTGACGAGAACATGACACATTAGAAAGGAGCTGATTTGATGTGAAGACAAAGATGAGTACTCATCGACACATGCGTAATGCGTGTAATTTAGTAATTCTCTGAAGTTCACCAGTATAATTAAAAATCTTACTGATTAATGCGTAGCGCAATCTCCCATGGCAGGTCTGGCCACGTAAAAGAAATGATGGATAGCACATCGAAAAAGAGTAGACAAGCCTCAATAAAATAAATTATCATTCATTTTTAATTAGAAATTTAACAGATAGAGATAGTACAGTAAAATGATGGGTAATTAATTAAAGTTAATTTATTGCTGATAACATTGCACCTTCTTGACCATAAATAAAAATTTTAACCTTCCCTTTCATTTTTTTTAATATTTCGTAAAGTCCGAAAGTACGATGGCCACTTAAGTAATATTACTTGGTTTAAACATGCTAAAGTATTACATTATTTTTACAGGGAAAGGCCACGCATTTTTTTGTGCGCAAAAGAATATGGATTTTGAAACTTTAAGGATTATGTGAAGTATTGAGCTGAATAAAAAACAATGACCATAATATATAACATTATTATATGCATAAAAATCGTAATAATTGTGAGAATTGGGAGAAGGATTTTGTCAGAAGCTGTGTTGAAGTGGTATGACTTTAAAATTGAGCTAAAACCTGTAATTTAAAAAAAGGGTATTATGCATTCATATATGAAACCCTTTTCCCACATTGCATATTCTTGTTTTCTAGCTTGTAATGCAACAATTTATATTTACGTGACGACAGTTGCTCATCAACATTGTAGTCGACACCCCATGTTCTTTAACCAGAAGCATTGTTAAAACTTTTAAGTTTAAAGTTTAACTTGAAAGACATTATGCTCGAATTATAAATTGTAAATGTAACCAATGTAATACAAGAGGGTTTTCAGGTTTTTTAGTTTTGCAATCAAAGAAATAATTATAACTACCATTTGCAATTTTACTTGATACAATAATTCATCGTCCTTCATTAAAGAAAAATTTTTGAATGGAATCATCCCTCGTCTTGACTTGTCAATTATGTAGCCTGAAAACGAAAAACTTTGTTCAATAGAACCTCTCACGTTGAAGGCTGCGAGTAAAGAATTTCCGCTCAAAATCAAACACAACTTCAATTAAACTCTTAAATGACTTTGACTACCTAATAAAATATGACATTGAAGAAAAAAATGATTCCTCCTTTCATCGGATTCTATTACCCCGCAATTATCCAATATTATAATTGTAGTATAATTAGAGAGACCAAAGAGAAATGTTACGAAATGCTTTGACCGATCATTAGAAAATAAACCGTGATTCCTATCTTCATTTTCTGATACAGGACAATTTTATCCACCTTCCTCGTAAGTATTCTACTGGTAAATATTTTGCCTTGGAAATTCATTTTTTTGGATATCAAAAACAACATTTGACAGAATGGAACTTCATCAATATAGCGTGTTTGTGTTTTTGCTAAATTATTTGCGTATCTGATTATTGCAATTTTAATATTTGCCATTCTAAAAGAAATACCAAAACTGATAAAATCTACAATCTACCAAACAAAGTTCATAAATCACATCACCCCAAATACTAATGCCATTCATGATATTGTTACGATGTGATTAAGGAACAGATCATAAATATTTTGATTATGATGGGATTGTGATAAGAATCAAATCGTCATTTTTTTGTATTGCCCCAATGCAGATTAGACGACAGAAGCCGTTTTAAAACATGCCAAGTGAAAGGAACAATCTTCTTAAAAAGCAAAAAAGCTGAAATTTGCAATTATGTAAGAGATTGGGTGCATTATGGAATGGAAGCTCATCATAATAACGTAATCTCGGTAATGTAGCTTAATCACAATGAAATTATGATGAATGATCACGATAATACAATGGTATGAATGAGCTTAAGGTAAGCCAAACCAAACCAGAAGTCCTTTTAAAGACTGAGTCTGTTTAAAAGAAAAGAGTGGCTTTTTTGTCAAATCACGAGGAAAAATCTACAGACTACAAAAAAGGGAATTGAACTTTTGCAGACAAAGCTCGGTTGAGCCAACTTTGACAATAAAAAGCGCGGCATGTTTCGCTACGCAATGTTTTGGCATTTTTCTATGTTTTGGTTTTGTATTTGTAATGCAATTTCAGTATGTAATCCTTAAGTTAAAGTTAAAACTTCCGTAATGTCTTTTCATCCCGAAAAAATACAATGAAATCATCGGAATGAATGTAAAAAAAACTGGTTCAAGTCGCAATCAGAACAGCCATGGTTAAAAATTCAGAAAATAAATACGATCTCGAATTTTCATAACGTACAAATCGATCGAACTAGATATGTTTGGATGAATGCAGTTACATTATGAATATGATTTAAGACTTCATGGGGCATTTTCATGGCCCTTCTGCTGAGCTATTCAAATGATGTGACTGATTGTGAGACGAGAAGAGATTTACTTTCTTTTAGCGAATACCCATTGGAATGTAATCGCGATTCGAGATCACAATCATAACGATGAACGGTATTGGCTATAGGGTAAGAAACGGTAAGTAGTAAATGATGATGTCTTGATTGGTTGGGGCAACTTTTGAGGATGCCTTTCGTCGTTTTTTGTTATCTCTATTTTGCTGGTTAGCACTTTCTGAATTCGCATATGATTTTCGTATCATCCTGAATGCATAACATGAAGGAATTACACTCTATATATTTCATTTCACCGAACTGATGAAATGCAATGTGACACCCAAATTTGAAATGTTGATGTTATTGCCTGCCTGCCAACTCGAGCTTAATCAAAGATGACGCTGGCTTTTCCTTCCTGTGTCTTGACCTGTTCAAGTTAAGATGGGTGCAGTGAGCAAATCTAAAGAGCTTGTATGAATAGGAAGAGCAATTTGAGATTACAGAAAAAAGGGAATTCGATACCATCATCATCATCAGAGAGAAAACCAAATTAAAAGTCAATCATCATCGTCTTCGTCGTGATTGAGATTTTACAGAGCAAGCTATGTAACAATAAAAAGGCGAAAAGGTGGCATGTATTGCTTCTGTCATGAGCTTATTTGGTATATAATAAAAGGGCTAGGACTCTCTGATAAGCTAGCGAGCTTGGCTGGCGATGTCACCATTCACGTCAAGTCAGTTAATATGTTACTGGGAGCATTTAAGATGAAATTGAGATTGAGAATTGGATAGGTTCAATAAATCCATTTTCAAATCTTCATGATTAAATTTCAATTTTTATGTCGCATTCTTGGCAAGTTTGATATAAAAACTAGATCAAAGTTTATATATTTCCGGTTTCTGATATGTTTGAGACAAGTTCTTCATATTCCTAAAGTTTGAAGAAACCCAACTTTTAATGGATATTTTAATGTTATACAAAATTTTAAACTAAAAAGAATAAAAGATGGGAAAACATGCCAAAAATAGTATGGCTCATAGACACAGTTTTTGATACAAAAGGCTATAGGGCAATATAGGCGGCATAAACCTGATAGACAAAAGTGGAAGAAGCATGGTTTTTTAATCGGAAGGATAATAAAATTAGTGTGGTTTGATCATTCCCAAGTCACACAATCATTCATACTGGTTCACGGCGCGATTGTACACAGAGATGTTCGTTTCAGCCAGGAAGTTCAAATTCAAAGCCAAATGCTCCAGCAAATATAAATATCCAAATTCTAAGAAAATCAAAACGATCAATCAACGATTTGGTAAGGTAGTTAAAATAAAACATTTAACATAGTAAGCATAATATTGTCAATAATATACGAAATAATAACGTGTAAACAGGCCACCATTGCTGCCCACCAGTAAACAATCAGCTATTAAACCATCAGCATTAATTTTAAATGACAACGCAATTTTCTTTCCCTCTTGGGACATAAGTGATCTAAATTCATCGAGGAACATTAATTATTGCAGGTCAAGCGAGCGAAGGATTAAGATTCCACATCTCATTGAAAATTACCTTCTTCCGTCCTCAGACAGCAATACAATACGCCATAAGAAGAAATATTACATTCATTCATAATTACTTCTCAACAATTGAGCACTCAAAACCACCCTTTGTTCCCCGTCCATCGCCACACACAGCCCATCAAACTCTACAACATAATACGACAACTCACAAGTGAAGTAACTTTTTAAAATGGTTTTAGTTGAATTATATGTCATTTAATGCTGTTTTAAAGTACATTTAGCTCATTCATACTGCATATTTATTTGCAGGAGCAGCATTAGTTGAGCAAGTAACAAGTGGCTTCATCAATTCCATCTAAATTAATTAAATAATGGGTTGGATCAATAAGATGTAAGAAACATTTGACTTTCAATATGCGTACGTAGGTATATCCCTGCCTTGGTGTAACAAAAATGTGTTTTTTATACGATGACCTATGTCTGCGAAGCATGCATTCACCTTCTCTGGGAGCAGAATTGGCACAAAAAGTTCCCATGCTCATGCTCACAACATCGTAACTTGGATTGTTCCTGCTTCGACTCTTTGTCGTGGTCGTGGATTGTATTGTTGTGGCTGTTTTATATTTAAAAACGGGGCTCAAGCTCAGCCTCCTTTTTACAGAATTTTTTTAATTACTATTCTACAACAATAGCAAGGAAAAGCGGGACATGATTGCATTACAATACTTTACTCTCAACATGGTTTTGCCATAAATGTAATTTTGAAATTATTAGATTTTGCTCGCCATGAGTTAAGCTGCCAACAACGTTGAAGACCATGTGGAGTCTTTTATGATTCCGTTACGGCGACTTCAATGCAAGTAAAAAGCAACTGAATCAAAAACATATCAAAACGACACCACAAAAGGAAGAAACGCGTAATATGTCCTCCCTTCTTGTCTTGACATGACGTGCCGGGCCGATACTGAGACCATGATCGAATCGAGGAAGTTAAAATACTTTTAAGTCTGCTATTTTGCATTGTATTGAGCGTATTTCAATTTAGATTACATAACACTTTTGAATTGGAATAAGGGAGACCTTATGCCGCCGCCGGGGTTTTTTGTTCCGTCACATGACGTTTCGCAATAATAAATGTTTCTAAAGGCGAATGTGTGTAGGTATGTTTAATAAAGTATTATGCTAATAACAATAATCGATTTACTATTTTATTGCAAAAATGTGGTTTCTATTGGGTTTAAACTGACAATGAGCACGTAATTTTTAATCGCTGATGTGGGGTATGAAATTAAAAATATTTGTAGGTACATGTACGAGCTGTGTATAGGCAATAGTTAGAAGTCGTTGTTCGTGCTGATGGTGATGGTGGGTAGCATTAAAAGAAAGGCGTGAACAGCTTTGTTTAATTGTCATACATCAGCCTCACATGCCATCACCCAAATTCCAAATAAAATAATATGTTAAATTTCCGGAATAAAAAAAAACTTTGCGGAGAATGATGTAATTATTATTAATCAGTAAAATATCAGAGGCGTCCACCTTCTCACACGGTTAAAAGATTATTCAATTGTAGTTAGTCGTTAGCTGTTACTTATTATTATTACATCATTTCAATCACATTGCTGAGCTTTAGGGTTATGTGTGATGTGATGTACGATGAACCCATTCACTAGGTCTAGACTGACTGATTAAACTGTGTCACCTGATTAGAAAGATGGCTTGCTTTGAGAAAAATTAGCGTAAGGTGCGGTAACAGCAACAGTAATTAAATCGAATCAAAACCCGTGGTAAACTTGATTAGAAATGTAAAAATATAGATTATTGAATTAATAGTTTTGTCTTCATCCCTGCGTTACAATTTGATACAATTCTAAGTTTTATTTCTATCCCTTGATGACTGATGTAATCTGAATTCACGAGAGTATTCTAAAGCAATAAATATTTTGATTGTCTATGCTTTTGATATGAATTAAAATATTTCATTTCCATATAATAGTATGTGTATGCTCCAATATCAAGTGCCTGATATGATATAGTCATGATTATCAAGAAATTGAAATGTGACGATTTTAATGAATAATAAAAAGTACTAATAATTTGAGATTGCCACTGATGCTCATCACTGATCATGAGCAAACCAAGTTCATTGAAGTTCTGTCTAAATCAACATAATCAAATCTAAGATTCAAAGATTAATTAGCCTAAAGTACAGAGTTGAAACGATGTTGATGGACTATTAAGAAAAATAGTTTTTACGTTACATTTTGTTCTGTCAACTTTACGACAATTAATTACATATATTTTATTTTTAACCGTAAAGTCCATTAGTAGCCTCAATGCAATAGATTTTTCTTGTCGTGATAATTCATGGTGATGACGTACGAAACCAACACCAGATATAAATGAAAATTGTAAAACGGAACATTGTACTTAAATAAATACATTTGTTTAACGAGTACGTACGTATTGCATTGATGACAAAATGACGGTCATCCTATACGGCACTAAACATGTGAACAGTGAATATGAATGATGATTTGATGATGCTTCCAAAAAATATGTTGGTCATAGTTTTGCAGTCACGGCTAAAACCGTTTTTCACACTAAAATTTCTTTTAGAAAATTCATTGCCATTGTCAAAGTCATTTTCTTGTCCCTTCTTTTGCGGTAGCAATTTTTGGTTTTTATCTCTTTTTAAAAAATAATGGATCTAACCAGCTATCAAGCATCTCTATATAATATTATTATCTTACATGTTCCACTTTTCCGAATGAATTTGACTAATCTTACTTGAGACAAGAATTTTTAAAGCTTTTTTCAAAGTACATTTTGCACGTCATTTTTGCTTAAGTAGGCGGTATCTTTACAGGCAGAAGTTTGAAATGTGTACCATGAAGTTCTTAAAATCACTTAATTAATCAACAGAAGCATAAAGAGCGATACATCAACTCATGCTTATGCGGCTCCCCTCTGTGAAAAACACTAATCCAACTGGCTACTGCCACTTTGCAATTCCTGAAGTAAAAATTCATAAATTTTTTTTCTAACCTGTCGTGACTGTCAAGAAGTGAAGATGCCTTGTGACTGCCTCCACCAGTTGAGCTTTGCGACCAGGTCCCCATATTTCCTCCTCCACTTTCTCCTGGAGGAAATTGCGACAATAACCTCTGTTGTTGGTGTTGGCTGTGAATCATTTGCTTTTGTTGTTGATGATGCTGCTGTTGCATGGACAATGTAGATGAGGACAATGAAGACTGGCCATGCGATCCACTGTCATATTCCATCATGCTCATGGGTGAAGCCAAAGGATTCAATGTGGATTTCATGTGTCTTACTTCATTCGCATCACTCCCACTTACACCGACACTGTGCTCATGTCCTGGAAAAAGCATGTCCATCATTAAGGTCATGTCACTTTGACCAACACCTCCCACTGGACCACTGTGAGACACACTACGACCACGAGAAGACATCATCATTGATGATTGCGAGTTTGGATCTATGTTACAACTACGAATCACACTTGGAGGTGGTGGGGCAGGATATCCTGCCAATGGATTAACAGTTGTTAAAGAAGTTGGAGCGGGACGATTGGTCCCACCGGTGGCAGCTGCTGGTACGGCAGCAACCAACAGTCCTCCGACGGGTTTTGTCCCCGACGACATGATAAATCTATTTCCTCTAACTCAATTTCTTTATTTCATGAGGATAATAGTTACGATGAGAACTGACTTTCTTTTTATTCCATTTTTCTAAAAAGAAGATCATCTAGGTAGCTCTATAACAAAAAAATCTATATTAACATGTCGAACAATAATAGATCCCATTCATTACGCAATTTTCATGGTACATATTTTATCCTTCATTCGGTCAACCCATTTAGTTTGGCTTATATTTTCTGCACATTTCTACATTTTTCTCTTATTCTCGCATTCGACTCGAATTAAGGTTATTATAGCTACGCTCATCCTATTACAAAAATGAAGAAGGAATGATTCTCTAAATCCCGCATGTGATGTGATCACATTTTTTTACGACATTGCATTCATTTGCATTTTCATCCTATCCCACATTTCATTTCGAATAGATGGATTTGATGCACCGTAACAAAATAAAATGAAGTTTATTATGTTAGGAGGTAAACACTCCTTTTGGCTTCAGCTAATCTTCTTTGGCTTCGCATTGTGCAATTGTCAACGGTCTTATTTCAAAAGTGTTTGTTCTCTAGTTTCCCCCTTCTCTTCTGACCAGACCACAAAGTCCATCATCTTTGTTTCATTTACTCATGCATAATATATGCTGTGTGGCTTGGTGGTGTGAAAAACCAAACGAAACTATGAATGCAACTCAAGTTCGTATAATTTAAGGAATCGGTATACATTTTAACTTAACACGATCGAACCAATTTTTTCTCATGTCGTTTTTTTTGCATATAAAAATCAAACGAAACCACATCCAACGTGATTAAGTGGAGGAACGCCATGCGACTGACACATGCAAGCGCGCATGCATCACGGTGACAATTCTCAAAATTTATAGCTTTTTTCTCTGCGTTGTTTTTGAAATCACTAAATGCGTATGCGTACTTTGACTTTGGTATAAAATATATTAACAGAATTGTTTCTTGAACAAATAGAATTCTTTTTATTTTCTCTCAAAAATACATTCAAATATTTGAAAATTTCATTTCTGGTCTGATCATTCGCCGTGACTGTGACTTTTCATTCTTCTTGTCAGTATTTCATCGTAATGCATAGCGGTGTCTTTTGAACAGAGATAGCAACAATGGAATTTTTGGCAAAAAAGTAGCTAAATATGAAGGAATAAGCGAGAAACGCACGGCGGTACGCCTAGTGTAATGAAGTCGAAGTCATGGATCAATCTCCTCCAAAGCAAACAAAATTGAAAATTGTTTGTTTCCTTCCAAAGCATAAATCTTCCATGCATGAAGAAAGTTTCTCGTTTCACGGAGCAATTTATACTTCAAATCAAGGAAGTAAACAAGAACAATTGTAAAATAAAAATAAAGTGCATAAATTTAAACATTTTTTTTTTTTGCAACAAACTTATCTCAATTTCCTTGCTGCACTTGAATGAAGTTTATTTGCTTTCTTCAATTGTTGAAGTGTCAACATCTTATCGTCAGATGCTTCTCATCCCTACAGATCCTTGTTATTTTTTAAAAGGTAAAAATTTCTTTTTTTGTATGATGCATGAACCTTAGGGTTTTTTTTTCAATCGTGAAGTAGCCAGCTAAGCCAATACACTCAACTCGACATTATATTGACACCAGATGAGAATGATGAAGCCTTTCAAATGTTTTTATGAAATCGATGTTGAAGATGATGACGATGATGACATTGACACCATCTTTCTCTTTTTGATTTATTCTTATTCATGGTGATTAGGATTGTGATTATTTCTTCAATTCAAGCGATAAATAAACTTTTTAATGAACACTCGCAATTTCTGATATGATTTCAGACTGCTACTTACTCCTTACTCTTTTTCATGGGAAAAAATTTTAATCTCACCTTTGGATTCCTTTGCTTTTTGCTTTACATTGTTTTTTTTTTCGTTTCATTCGACTTGACTTCGACTTGAGCAATACGGGGAAGGAAGGAGTCCGCTATCGCATCTATTTTTACGACATGTTTCTAAAACTTGTGTGATTGGATAAGATAAGCAGTTATACGAAGCAAAGCCAGTTTTAAGAGAAAAAAAAGTAGCTCATGTCACGTCCAAACTAACTCGTCGCATCACCCTGACGACTCTGATTGCGATTTTGTGATTATTTCTTTGATTAACCATTCATATTATCACAATAATCACCGAGTGCAACTGTGCAGTTTGCTACTGAATGACTGCTTGCTCTGATTTTTTTTAAAACATGAAAAAAATCACTATTGTTTTCTATGTGACAAGAAAACAAGGTAACGCACAAGCTATTAAGGCAAAAAAGGTGTCATCGTCGTAAGTCTTGTCATGCGACAATATTTTTTCACTTTGTTTCCCCACTGATAAGTAAAAATGTTGCTACAAGCTGCAACTAACATCACAACTACGATTGGATATCGTTTTAACAAAACGATCGTAGTAGGAAATTGCTAATTTTTATCCGATACATTTTCCGATTGATTTGACATCATTAAAATTGTGAAGGGATTAAGTAAATGAGGGATTCAAATTTATGTGCCTAAATATTACCTAAGTACATACATAGTCCTATAATACTAATACATTAATAACTGTTGTAACTATAACCGTCGGGACTTTGCTTACCTTGAACCGCATTTTAACATCTTTTCACTTTATTTCAGTGATTGCTATTGCAATGAAATTGACCCGTTCAAATATATTTTTTTTTCAATTCGATTCACTGTACCGTTGTCCAAATTACAAACATACTAAATAGCAAATTTCTAAAACGAACCTCTATGAAACTACCGACTTCACAGTCACATTCACAAAAAATATACAAAAATGGGGAGTCATGAGACTCTGTGTATTAAAGTTTCACCTGACGAATTTCACTTCGTTCAGCTCGGCAATCAACTTCAACCATCAAAACGCAATACGTACGGTTTTGGCGACAACAGAAAGGAAACGTGTGAACCGTTCCACAGCTTCCTTCAAACTGAAGACGAATCTTCACGTTTCAATAGCTACAATACAAGCCTAAGCTACATGCACAACTTGTTGTCTCTTGTCTCTTCTCTACTACCTGTTTTTTGCACTTTGCAAAACTCAATCTAAACAAGCAAAGCATCAACGATGCAGCGCAGGGCACCATATCCTGGGGAATTATGAGGCATCTAACAGAATCCCTATATATTTTTCATTTCTAGAAAGACGAACTGTACTTATAAGAAAAATGGATGGATTATGGTGGTGGTATATTCTAGCCTAGTCCTGTAGTCGTTGATGAGGCTCCTGACACTAAAAAAGCTCTTTAATCGAGGGAGGATAATACACGAAGAAAAAATGGTGTTGTGATCATGGAAATGGCCTCTGATGGTGTGAGGGGATGATGTATTCATGCTTCCTGTCATCACCTTTATTTTATTTCGTCATTTTTTGTCGGAATTGTTGACGTGATTGAAATGCATGATGGTGTCAATTGTGTGAACGCAGTATGATCCATTTGAATGTAAACGCTACTAAACGGAATTTGTTTTCTACGGATTCCGTTTTTCCCGCAGGACTTATTTATGCGGTTTAGTTGAGCCTTTTTTATATTTTGCAATGCAACGGAACGGCCAACTAAAATGCAAGCTTAAATAGATCTAGATACGATGCAGGTATCAAGATGAAAAAAATCTGTGATCACGTTACATGCATTACCACCTCATTTTTTGAAGACATGGGTGACGTGACAATTTCAAGATGAGTCGTACACATATCTTTTTAAGTGGAACTACTTCTACTATTCAACATTTTTACTACTGCAATTGCGATGCAACTGCAATCTGTGTCTATCATCACCATCACTACGAACATTCTCATTTTAAGTTTCATATCTAATCTTGAATCTCTCAGAAACCACACTTATGTTTGCTTGATTCTCCTTCAGGGAAACTATTCTTCTGGGGATGATCATGATGGGTATTATGAGGAAAAACTGAAAAGAATGAATACTTTTTGTAAAAAAATACAATACAAAAAAAATCAGTCAATTCGTGGACTCGACTCGACATCTGTTATTTTTTATAGCCATACGAATATTTACACAGCTTTTAACATAAACGAACAGCGTATCATCATCGTTATTATTGAAAATTAGCGAGTAATCCTACTTCTTATGCTATATCGCTTCTTCCGTTTTCAAAGAACACAATTTCTCATGATCATGATATGATTGTTAAGCGTCGCCTTCACCGTCCTCAAAGAGTGACTACCTATTTGCTCGTTTCATTCTTTTTCTCTCCATTTTCTTTCCCATGCAGTGCAGTTGTTGCAGGAACACATCTACTAGTAGTTGGGGACTTAACAATTTAAGTTCTTTTTCTGCTTTTACAAAAAACGAAATGTGGCGATGGGAGTAGAAATGCATTATCAATTTCTTCAACGGTAAGTAAATAAAATTACAAAAATTCCGAGGCAGCAAAGAGTGAGTTAATCGTGCACATTTGTAAGCGATACATGATACAGGTACGAAAGACAAAACACAGTTTATCGTTTCGTTTCAATATGTTTTCGATTATACTATTGGCAAAAAAATATCGGACGAGCAAAGATACGGAACGGAGTAGTGACCACGAAATGAACACAAGTACTTTTAATTAAGTCTACTCTCATCTTAAGTCGTCCCTGAACATGATATTGTAATTGCATGAAGTTGATTTTTAGCTACTTATTTACTCCTAACATGCTTTCTTTTTGATATTGCTAAATTTTCACACTAATTTCATGTTATAATAATAAAAATCGGAATACAACTTTGAACTTTGTTTCGCTTTGTCCAAGATTAGGTAAGATGTTGACGTGGAAATTTCTTTTACGTAAAATATCTAGACAAGCCTTTTGAAGCATTTTGCCTAATTTTGCAAAATCCAATGAAACCATTACAGTAGCCATTGAATGTTTCATGCTGGTGGACTGAAATGTTAAAATTACCATTGGTAAATAAGCACATCTTCCTCAAATGTGGTTGGAATGGGCTATTATATAATCCGTTTTGTTCTATGCCGATTGTGATTACGAAAATGATTCATTAGTCGTCAATTCAGGGAGGATGGGAGTAAATGAGACTCATCATTTTATATATTTCCACAATAATATGCTAATTTGTAAAATGATTGCCATTGTCTCAAACGTACGGAGAGACAGTAATAAGGTTTTTTAAATATTTTACTGATTGTCATTTACATTTGAAATGCCAAAATTTCGTATTCCAATTACATCAGTCAACTGCAAACCTTATTGTATGTGCATCTGATATCTCTCGTACTATCTATGATAAATGTGTACATATAATAAGTAGAAAATGCGTATAAAAATGAACAAATATAAAATTACAATGAGAACTGAGAGGACTTTATGTTTGCAATTACGTATTATGATTAGTTTTTGTTTTCAAAATGTTGCGTGGTTTACAGCCATTTCTTTAATAGCTTTTAATCAAAAAAATTTCCCAGAACATATATGAATATAACCTGAACATGAATGAAGAGTTTAGTTTCATGATATGGTGTGTCATGTATCAATCACGACGCATCAAAGTGAATCAGTAAATAGCAAATGATATGCATTTAATGAAAAGTTTGTAAGCAAACTTTATCCATATTATTATTTTAAATTGTTGTGAAGTATCATATATAATACAACTGTAATAATGTCATTAACCATTAGACTTATACTTAACGAAAAAAATGCTATCGTATGTTGCTCCTTGTTGTTTTTTGCGGGATATTCTTGATTCTTACGTTACGATTTACGGCCTTCTCGTTATTTTTTCGTCGTCGGGACAAAGAAATTACTGAAGTAGCTGAGTGCAAACTTCCCGTTTCCCACAACTTAAGCCAAAATACAATACGTAGAGTGTAGAGTAAAAATGTACACGTTTTTTTAGAGCAGAAATTCTTCATTTCCTCAATCATATTTTAAAGGGGTAGTCTATAGCTTAAAAACAGCCAAGTCAGGTCAGGACATTAGAGGAAAATATGCACTTGATTTTTAAATTTTTAGCAATTCTACTGAGAAAAAAGCAAGTCCAGGCCAAGCCATAAGCTAATAATGCGATTGCTTTGAATAACTTAAATTATTCTGAAATGATTTTTTAAAAAAGGTTCCCACGACTTCTGATAAGAAATTACCTATGTGCAATAGCAACTGGTAACTACACCTTCCTTATCCAATCGTTACTTTAGTCAGCAGGAATTGGAGAAAATTCAAGATATTATAACCATGATAATGAAATGGAAAAAAGTCAAGTTTTGCTTGGACATTTCATTAGATTTGTATGCACATGTGGCAGGTAACAGCAGGTGTGTAACTGAAATTAACGCTTGAATGTCGAGTCAAACCGCTTTAAAGATGATTCAACAATCATTCACTCTCAATTATTGCCATGTGGGATTGAAAGGGTGAGGATGACGATGAGTGAAAAATATCATGTACATTTTCTGAATCGCCAATGAATTCAGACATATAAAATGAAATATACTTTATTTTTAATATACAAAAAGTGATGGTATGATGACACCCTTCTTTTTAAAACTATTTGAAACAGGTGGGATGAAGTAACTTTATGATTTTCAATCTCAACTAATATACCATTTTTATCAAGAAAAAATATTTACGAGTCACAGTCTCATGCTTTTGGAAATAGAAGAATTTATTTTGAGCGTTTTAGGTATCGGTTGGTTGGATTTGAAAGGATATGTTTGCAAAAATGTGGGAACTCATGCACATCGAACCGAGAAATAAAAAAGTCTTGTCACTGTCACTCCTATTATTCCGCTAACAAGTTCATTATTTATTATTTGACGGGATGTGATGTGATGTCATGAAAGGAATTGTGAAATTAGGGTTTTTGGGAAAGAATCTCTGATTTATGATACGTGTCAATTGAAACTGAAGTCAGTACAGCAACGGCAGCAGCAGGCAGGTGTTGCCTTACATTTGTCTGAGTAATTGGTTCTGTTGAATGTTGAAGAAGCGTATATGACAATATTCTAGGATGGGGAAGTGGAAACCATGAGATGTAAAGACAGGCCGAGGGATGAAGGCGTTGATTATTCTGCAGTTCTTTTTGACGATGAGATGATTGAAATGAAATCAAGGACATGTGGAGGCGTGGCTGCAATTTTATCAACTTTGGAATTACATATTTTAGTGAATATCAGAGCGAGGAAACTATAAAATGAAGTAAATGTTCTATTCCAAACATATGTAGGCACTTACAATTATGCTCATCAAAAGCCTTACACTTCAATTCGAATTACGTATATATTTAAGATAACTTGTAGATGCCGATGCGATCCTTTCTATCAAAAATGGAAGCGTTAATTTTTGCATGGACGGAAGGAGGGATATAGTAATCTGCATGGTACTCACTCTCATTTTATGACGAGTATAGCAAACAAGATTCACTCTGCGTGGTTGCCGCCGCCCTGCATGGCAAAGGCAGTAATGTTGTTTTCCCTTTTCCTGCTTACATGCATTACTTTGTTGTTGCGTATGCACACCTTTTTTCTCCAGAAATAGAATGTAACCAACGTGAGAAGTTTTCTCCGTGCTTACATTTCCTCATTTTTCCAGGAAAACAAAAAAGTCCCAGTTTCAGTCAATGTTTGGTACCATGAGGGGAAAATGGAATGGCTGGAAAAAGCGCATACTTCGAGTTGTTCTCTTGTTCCTCTTCCTACTTTTGATTTTTTTTTGTATTATTATTACCCGGATATATTTTATATGTATAGGGCGTCTGACTGAAGTCTGGAGACGGGACAAGAGTACATCTCTTTCTTCTTCTGCTGGAAGAAGGGGACTATTCCTCCTTCTCCCTAAAGTAATTTTTAAATTGGAAATTCCTCAGCGAATATTAACTTTTTTTTTATCTTAGCACAAATTTTACACTACTAGTCACCGCATGCATTGATATTTGAAGTTTTTGAAACTCCAATTTAGCACAAGAGAGTATTTTTGAACAAGAGTAAATAGTAATTACGTATGCTCGTGATATTAGATTTTACTTCAAGTGAACGCTAGTCAGAAATTTATTTGGTAACGTGAGAAATTAGATTTGAGATATTGATATTACACAATGTCAACTTTAAATCAATGTCGGGTGCAAAGTCACTCTTTAGTGTCTAGTCAGATCATGTCGATTGAGGATGCTGGATCTGGAGAAGAACCGGTTTTGATCCAATGTTTAGACAAGATACCTTTGCTCAGTTACTTTGCAAATTTTTACCGCAAAGTGATCCACACTGCAGGTATTACTTTCGTTACAGAATATTGTTAAGTGAGGCCACACAAGTCACAAATCGTTGCACTAGAACCCTAAATCATTCAAACATTTGTTACAGATATGAGGGCAAACAAGTTTCCAATGCTTCAGGATCCTGATGGACCCGCCGCTTTAGTGTTGGCATATTTGTTTATATGTTTATTCATAGGACCGAAGTACATGAGGAACAGGAAGACGCCAAAGATGACGCTTGGACTTCTCTTCCTCTATAATTTTCTGACTGTTCAAATGAACGGGTTTCTAGCTTTAACTGTATGCGATCGTCCAAATTGAAATTTCAAATATAAATGAAATACTGAATGAAAATTAAATTTGATCCTCGATTTTTCAATAGCTGACCTATCATGTATTCTCGAACAACTTCAGTCTTACATGTCAGCCTCTAGAACCGGAAGGGAAAGATGCGGATTGGGTAAATCTATTTGAAGATATCCTTTCATAGAAAAATCAGCAGGTTTAAGAAATAATGTTGATTAAAATTTTAATTCAACTGCCTAGGTAATGTCACTGCTTTACATGTTCCACATTTCAAAGATCGTGGAGCTACTGGACACAGTATTTTTAGTGTGGAAAAAGAAGAACAATCAATTGACATTCCTTCACTTTTATCATCATTCAACGATTATTCCAGCAACTTGGATTGGTGTCAAGTTTGCCCCAGGAGGGTCAAGTTAGTATTGAAAATTTAAATAATTCTTTAGAAAAGATGGGGTTTTCTGTAAAGATGAGTCTTCTGGTTGTATCTGATTTATTTTCGTTTAAATTGTTTCTTAAACTGTTTTTCATAGCCGCCGTTATTGCAATGATAAACAGTTGGGTACATGTTTTTATGTACATCTACTACCAACTTGCAGCTGGACACGTGATTTTTGCAAGAAAATACAAAAAGTTTATGACTATTTTGCAAATCGTAAGATAAACACTTTTTGTAACAGTTCATAATCCCAAAATTTATCGGCATGTAATAAGATTAATTTATTCAACTCACTTGATGATTTTCTTTTGCAGAGTCAGTTTAGCTACACTCTTCTTGTGTGCTCGATGGGTCTGTGGATTAAGCCTTGCAATTACCCGAATTGGATTCTCTGGTGGCTATTTCTCTACATGATCTCATTCCTGATGCTTTTTGGAAAATTCTTCCGGGAGACTTACATCCGCGGAGGAAAGAAAGTTCAACTACAGAACAATCTAAGGAATGTGCGCATATATGCTCAGGAAACAACGGAAATGGGAAGCTATGACCAACTGGCAACAACCAATGTCTTCTGGAAATCTCAACAAAGTGGAAAGAATGGAATCAGAATTAATTTTAATCTAAAGCAAAACAGCAGTGCACAAACTTCATCGACGAGAAAACGAAAAACGCCCACTTCCGACAATTTGTCCACCACCTTTGAGATAAACGTTCCTGGAGCTCGAAGTCAGTCAGGATCAGTTCACACATCGACTTGCACGCACAAAACAAAAAATTCATTTTCATCGACGTGCTTGATATTATAACTGATAGCTGATAGAGTTGTATAGATTTTTTGAAGTGTAGTATGTAAGTGTAATGATTATAAAGTACTTAGGAAACAGAGAAAGTGCAATAATTCTAGTCTAGATAATCTTCGATCATTTGCCTTCTGTATTTGATGGTTGACGACTGATAGGGCGATTCTCATTTTTTACCGATAAATACGTTACTTAATTTTTTTAAGACAATGAAACTGATTTATTTGTACATCAAAACCAATCACACCAAAAAAATCAGAAAAGCTCTTTGACGATTCCAACTGTGCACTTGTGCGCATTTTTAGATTTATGTGTAAACCAATCATTGCCTTGTAACTCATTTAAATGGACTTATCTTCCTGGAAATGATTCCCAACTAATCAACATACTTTATATTATAATTGAGATTCAGATTTTTCACGTGTTTCTTCTAACTTATATCATAAATGTGTAAGCAGCAGAAATAGTTCTAGTCGTACAATGTTAGCAAGCAGCATATTATTAAAGTATATTCTTGTATTATGGATTGTTCAATTTAGAAAAAATAGGATATTATCGAGGTAGACATAAATGTGATTGTGATTGTAATGTATTTGTTGGACAATGACTTTTATTCCAATTCTTCGACTTCGAAAATAATTTTCCACTTATCATTCCTTCCTAACGGACGCTAGAGACTTATTTGAAACAGCACAATTAGCAAATATACTATAAATGTATGTATTAAATCTATCAATATGAACTTTGGTGATGGACAGATACTTTACAGATTTAGGCTTCAGTTTACAATTTTTAGTGTCGAATAATAATTATCTCAATTATAAATAAACAACGAATCTCAATTGATTGAAAGAATTTACTATACCAATGCCCAAGCTCTTTGAATCTTGACCGAGTTAGTATTACGAATTGTAAGTTATGCAAGTAAAATGATATATCATATCATGAAAATTTTAAATCAGTGTATCATTCGGAATTGAGCAAAGTTATGATTATCTAAAAAGAATAGGTAAGATCCATGATCGCCTGTGTCATGTAAGACTTTGCTTAATTGAAAGTTAATTGTTTTCATGTTTACTTTAAATAAGGAAATGTAGGAAACAAATTTTTATTGACTAGACGTTATGGTATGGTTCTGGGGGAATTTTTCAAATTAAGCTCAACGTTTGTGTAAGACTTGTAAATGATATTTCTACTATTAAGGCCTAAAACAACACTGATCGTGAGGATTTGATATTGACGAATGGTGGATTGTCAACGCACAATTTATGCCTTCGGTGCTAGACCACCATTGGAAAATGTGACAGTATATCACAGTTGCTCCTGTGTGATTATTTCTAACGTCACATCAACATAATTGTTTTTTTTTCATTCTTAACAAATCGTGATCTAATAAACATAATTAAAGGTAAGCAAGTTCCACCATTCCTCATCTCATCACGTTGGCCTGTCTGTAAAAATTATAGTTTGATTAGTTTGGAAACAGAAGGATAAGGAAAGTAAAAAAAGTGGAAAATAAAATAAAAATTTGGAGCTTTAGACGTAAAAGTTTTTACCTTACTGATTGTGAGCTCTTCGTGTTCTTCCTCAGTTTTTGATCTCGCCCGACCAGCAATCGGTTGATCTTATTTTTTAATGAACTAAAATAAAGTTTAAAACCTGGCCTGTCCCAATAATACTACTGGCAGTGTTGAATTGTAAATGAATTCATGTTGCTGTATACTAACCAAAAATTCAGCTTTCAAATGTTTACTATTCACTGTAATGTACTGTATTAATTAAGTAGAAATGAAACATGCAAAAATGTATCGGACAATATCAGTATCGTAATAATTTAAGATATCCCAATAAAAATTTGCTGAAACTGCAATTCATATTAAAATCCAATTAATATCCATTTTTTTTAGATATGGTATATATATGAAGAGCATATGACGTGATTAAAATCATTAATTTCTCCACAGAATTGAAAGGTCAACTGGGCGCGTGATGAAACTTAAAAAAGGTTTTATTGAAGCAGTACTTGTAATATAACCAAAATGGCTAGAGTAACACAATCGCATGAAGAAATTAAGTTAAAGCCTCTTCTATAAATTACGTACGATTCGTTTATGTAACATCAAACATTTATGAAAACTAACAATAATAACACGCTGGAATGAGTTGAAAACGTGAACAGATGCAAGAGAAACAGTCAACAAAATAAGTTTTGGAAATTAGAACTTGAACTACAAATTTTAAAATCTGTTTTTGATGATTTAAGTATTTAATTTTGTCCATGATCGAATTCCGATTAGATCTTTTGAGAATCAACCGTGCCAATATTTAATTTAGCATTGTATGCCGATCATAAATATTTCGCCGTTGCTCTTGAACCTGTCGTTTCCACTTGCTCTGTTGATGACCGACTCGATTGAGTACGCCCCCAGCCGCTGTGGAAGATGGTCCGGAACTCGTAGCCAAAACGGTCCTAGAAGAAGAGACAGAGGCCGATGCTCCTGTTACTCGCATGGGATGAGAGGTTCCGCCTCCACCAACTGCTTCATCCTACAATGTTAACAAATCGTTGTTCCCTACTTTTTCATTCGTTTTATATCAATTTTACGACAACCTAATATTAACAAAGTATTATTGCAATTGATATATTAAACATTTACATTTGTTTACGTCAGAATCTTTAAACAACCTTTATGATTTGCAGGTTTCTACTTTCATATTTACATTCGCAGCGGGGACAGAACTCTCCTTCTTTCCCCTTAAAATCTGGAGTTTTTGCAACTAACGGTAACACCACAAAATCACAAGTGCTGAAAACAAGAAATAATTAACATGCAAATCAGCGAATATATAGCAAAGTTGGCTAAATTGTGTAATAATTTCGATCACATACCATTTCTGAGGTGGTGCTGCATTACTTATATACAATGTACGATTCGATGAATTTGACGTACTGCTATTTCCCGTTGAATTAAAAACTACTTGAGGATCTGGACAAATGCATTTACATCTCGTGTTGGAGTACTGATCTGTCTGTGTCTGCGCCTGAAAGTTAATTAATTAATGCTGTCACAATCCAATCCAACAAATAGTATTATGAGGCCAATGAAATTACTTTCTTTTTGTATCTTTAGAATTTCACTTACAGAGGCGTATGGTATAACAGTAGCTGTCCAAATGATCAGTATTATAACAACTAAACTCAAAGAAACTGTGCTACGCACAAAATCTTTACAACAACGTTTTAATATTGTATCCATTTTTTTTAAATTAATGGAAAGTTCCAACGAAGAATAAATTGTATACAATACAACCACTGCTAGGGAACTGGAAAAATCTTTCTTGGACAGATAACTGAATCATTTGAAAATGACTTGCGCCTTCCATCTACAGCTAAGGCAAGAGGCGGCCATAACGAATTTCACACGCCAACACTCAAGATCAAGACTAAAAAACACAAATGGATAAGGCAATCTAATTGCAAACTAAAATTTCATCTCATTTTAAATTCCTAAAGGTCTACTATTCTTTGATTGATTCGCAGTATTAAAAAACGTCAGATTTTAAAATTGCTCAGCAAAGGGGAGATCGGATTATGTCAGTTCCAAAACAGCATGTGTGGTATAAGTCTGAAGTTTGTCGGCACTTCTTGGTGAACTAAAATGACGTATAATTTCTAGCATTCTGGTAATCCGCCAGTGTCCAGATTCGGTATAATCCTCTTTAAGTAGTATCAGTACCAGACATTCAGATTGAGATCACAAATAGTTCTAGGGTGGGCGGGGTAAAACACGCATTTTAATTTATATTCATAAATGAATATTCTTCAATTAAGAAGATGGTGAAAATTGAGGCCGACGATTAGACTGAGCTTATTTTTTTAAATGTCTTTAATATATTTATGAAAATTTTGTTGATTGAGTTACTTAATTAACTTCCTTATACTAGAGGTATAATAATTTTTTACGACGCACTAGGGAACAACAACATATTTGATTGAACATATGACAAACAAATTGCTTCTTGAAATTCCCCCAAGCTGATCGTAATAAACAAAATACAGAAGTGTGCTGCAGTACAACTTACAACAGTACAGGACAGATTAGACCCCGACGACTGTCGACTATATTGATGTTGTTGGTATAACACGCTCATCATCTCATCACGTAAGCAAACATCAAAGCCCATGAAATCAGTTATGAACAAAGTAAATGAAAGTGAAAATACATTTAGCAATTAATTGGCATGAGGAGGTTTTATTTCACCAAGACCATCTCTTTAAACAGTTTTAAATAATGTGAATGAATACTGAATAGATATATGTATATGTTATAGCCTAATGTAAATTGATAGTTTTAGTCATTTATTCTTCCTCGTCCTTTTCATTACTTTCCTCCTCCGCATCGGCATCATCCGCCTCTTCCTTCTCTTCCTCTTCCTTTTCATCCTCCTCTCTATCTTCGTCTTCCTCATCTGAATCCTTCTTCACTGGAGCGGGAGTTGTTGGAGGGGGTGTCGCTCCAAATGCTCCAAACAAGGTTGGAGGCCAAAGTGGTTTCTTTGGGTTTGTGACGACCGGTTGCCTGGGATAAGGGTGCTGTCCAGGATGTCTCACATGAGGCACTGGAGGCTTGGAGAAGTCGGGTTTTCCATCGGGCCCGAGTGGGGGCAACCATTGTGTGCCTTTTGGAAAAATTGGTACTGGCTGAACAGGTGGGAAAGGTTCATTTGGATTGATGACTATAGGATTAGGCCTTGTGTGGGGTTTGTTTGGGTGTTCATAAACGTCTGATGCTGGCTTCTTCTTTTTTTGGTGGGGGTTTCTCAGAGGTTGTCCTGGTCTGACTGTGAGATGAGGAGGATGTGGAAAGTTGGGAAAGAGTGGGAGTTCTTGTTGGGCTTCAAATGGAAGTCGTTCGTCAGGACGAATTGGGTTTTGGTTTAATTGTTCCTTGGATGGGAAAAATGGCTGCACTTTGATTGACTTAAACATCCACTCTTGGTTGGGAGACCAGGCAACGCATTCATGTTCCTCAACCTTTCCATTTTCCCTTTAAATTTTAATAAAGACTTTAATTAGTTTTTTGGCTATAAAAAATTACAATCCCCATTGAGGCTAATCTATATGTTTAATTTACGCTTTATATAAACAGCGATTGTTCCATTCGTTCTTAATTATGTATTTGCCCCTGTAAACACTTTCGATCTTCCAGGTTCGTCTAACAGGATGCTGTTTCGTGGAAACACTCATGTCAAACGTTAATGGATTCATGTCCTCGTGAACTCTAGGAATGATCTCGTAATCTGCTAATGAAATCTTTAAAATGAACGCACACGAATGTTAAATTTTTTAAAGATGATAATTAAATGACTTAAGAGAAAAACCTTTTGACTTAATGATTTCAGACCTTATCAATTTGAAATTGCTGATTTTTCGTGATGTATGGTTTGAAAGCAAGTGTTCTGGCGACGGCAGTTCCATTCCTTTTGTCAATCGTTAAAACCTAAACATTGAAGTTGAAAATTGATTACATGCTGAAACATTTTTACAGATTAGTTGTTAATTAATCATTCTTAAAAAATTACAGATCCATCGGCACCATTCAAAATGTAATAGCGTCCAGTTGGCACTTTAGGACCACAAGGACTCGCTGAGCTTATCACTTTCTTAAACCCAAGCGTATCCAAATTGTCCTGAAACGTTCCATGATATGGCTGCAAAGCCACATACTTTCCTCTGCAATATGGCAAATCGTAGAATTTCACACAGCTTCCATGAGTATCCACTGATATTGCTTGGTTATCCCAGTTTAATGGCACATTTGTACATCCTTTCTCGCTTATGTCCATGCGCAAAAATTCGCCTGAAATTCGAGATTTAATTTTAGAACTTTCCCTTTTAAGAATGCAAAATTTATTATTATTCAATATTTTTTTCGATTTCTCCTTTCTGACCAAATTTATCCTTGTTTAAATAAAGATCAGCTCTTATTGCCGACGAGTTACGAATAAGAAACAGCCACGGTATTAGCAGTAATATTGTAAAGCTTCTTCCCTTGACACTTTTCATTTTTAAGAATTATATTACAAACGTTCTAGTATTCTTTCAGATTTGATATGACACCCAGAATTGACTAGAAAATTATCTCGTTTAGGAAAAAAAAAACATGAAGACAGTGAGGTGAGGAGGCCTGATACTGACTGAAAAAAGCGTAAATTGTATTTGAAAATTTTGATAGACGTAAAGGACTTTGTCTCCCTGTCTGTTTAAGAATGAGTACAGGAAGATCTGCACTGCGCTGTTGCATTGCTTACCTATGCGCTACGTATGCACAAAGTATGTAGGCAGTTACCCTGTGCTACTAGGATTTCACTAAAAAGCATCTTTCACTTTGACCTTCTCATTCTCATTCACACAAGTTATGAATCAACAAATTGGTAAAAGTTTAAGTATAGGTAGGTACGTTATAATATAACTGCATCCACTACTGATTACTTTCATTTACATTTGATCACTACTTTGAGCAACTGAGGTTTGTTTTGAAAAATTGTCTTTTGCTAGACTTTTTTTTCTACGTACATAGAATCTAATCTATATCTACGTTTATTCTGTAAACGATCGATCGTGATTACTACAAAAAAAGTAATACATAGGTTATTTCTTTCATCTTTCGCAGTAGTTTGCACGTCGAATTCGCA
Source organism: Seira musarum (assembly GCA_027743895.1). Lineage (NCBI taxonomy): Eukaryota > Metazoa > Arthropoda > Collembola > Entomobryomorpha > Entomobryidae > Seira > Seira musarum. The sequence continues at coordinate 129 of JAHZMX010006471.1, read as the reverse complement.
TTTTGTTGTTAAATTGCAGACATCAGAGTCAAGGGAGCAAGGCCCAGTTTACTCTTATAGGCTATCTACACTTCCATCTCAAGACCGAAAAATCTGTCTTAAGACACTAGCTGCTTGACTAGTGTAGCA
>JAHZMX010006470.1:0-27487 GCA_027743895.1 Seira musarum | reverse complement strand
CATTTTTACATTTTGTAGCTTAGAGAGGAACACGATATTATACATTTATAGACGTAACAACCTTAAATAATATGTTATCTGTTATTGCAACAAAGACGAAAACGATCCGATCCGCCGCCTAATAGAAAAACAGTTAAACAGTTTTGATTTTTCAATCTTCAATCTGATAAGCACGGTCCTAGAGCTCGCTTAGCAGACTCATTTTACCGGAAAAAGAAATGACAATGATAGACAAACTAGACTAAACCTTATAACTATGACCATAATATAAAAATTGAACTCCATAATATATGTCACAAACGTAACTGCTTTTAAACATCCCTTCCTTTTTTGATCAAAGAATGAATGTTGATAAATAGAATCTCAAAGCTACCACAATGCGTGAAAATTTTGAAATCTAAGTAAGTGCTATATTTATAATAAAGCTGTTTGAAACTGTGGATACGAAGCTGCAAGTTCGGAACTCTGAACCTAGTAGAGTTGAAATGAATTGATGACGAACTGATGAAAGAGCTGCAGAAATGCTGCTTTCATGACATTTGTCCCACAGTCTCCAGTTTTATTATCTCAAAAGAAAGTTTCTTATTGCTAAATTTTTCATTCACTGATGCTGCATATGAATATCATCCTAATAATTGAAAAGAATCTGAAGACTGAAGAGAGCTTTATAATAATGAACTATTACAGCTATGTATATGTTTCAATGAAAAGAACTGCAACGGTCTCCTGCCGTTGACGGTTAAAGAATTTTGAAATTTTAAAGTCACAGCCTTACTCATTTTTTTGTGCCGGACTTTCACAAGTTATATGTTGTTATTTGAAAAAATCGACCTTTGCCTTTGACGCTGCCGTTAGTAGTTGACCTAAAATTCTAAAAAGTTATAGGCTTCCGTCCCATTATGCAATAAGGATCCTTTGTTCCAAATTTGACCTGAATCGGTGACCTCTGTCAAAAGTTATCGATTGGACGGACACATCGATATAAATACTCCGCTGATAGCTAAGCTAGATAATTATTCGATTCTCGAAATAGTGGTTTTAATTGTTATAAAAGTTCATTTCGAATGATGAATATGAAATTTATATAATATGTATCAATGATAATGATAGTATAAATACATAATGGATACACTATACACACCTTATTTTTATCATTCATTTCGTCCAATATTTACGTGTATTCAAGAACGAAAAATTAATGATTTATTGCTTGATTATGTTAGTATTTTTCTTATCATGTTGGTAGTTTAATGTGTATATTTTAAAATTATGACTGAATTACAGAATCACCAAAAAAAATCTAGCAATATTTTTAACGAGCGAAGTTTGGCTAAAAGTTAATAAATATAAATATGAAGGTAATAAAGCGCAGGCGCAGATATGTAATGTCTGCTGCAGATAATCTATGTACCTATGTATGTTGTTGATAGTGGTGTTAAAACAGAACAGAAAACCTATTTAAGTTTAAAAAATACAACGTCTTTGTTTCCGGTCTGCTTCTTGACCAGCATACCAGGAGTAAAACCTAACATATTTTTCATTCTAGCACTGTCCTAACCCTAACCGGTGTTCCAATTGTACCTCACTATCAAATATGATTTTTGTCAATCTGTTTCAGTGGCCCAGCTACCTTTACTGCTGGATAGAGCAGGCCTATCTTCGAGTACCCATGAGTACCTTTACCTTTCTCAGTCTGCTGGAATATTTAAAATGGCTAAAAAACGCACATTTATTTTCGTTTTGAGGGTCAAAACGAAACGGAAACTAGAAAATCAAACCGTTTTCATATATGCATGTATGTAATGATTTAATGCATTTAAGGATTATGTCGATATCGACAGAGATAGAATTGCATAATAATATTATGCACTTCTTTTCGATTACTCTTACAAGTAAAGCCTCATTTGTGGTACAAAATTCGGCAAGAATTTTTAAAACTGTTCGCATATTCAAATTATACGCCCTTCATAACGTTGGCGAGTACTGCTAATGTAGCCTAATACTCACTTTTGGACGAGCACACTTCCGTAAAAATAGTTTGTGAATCTTTGCAAATAAGGTACGAATGGGTTCAAATACCTTCTGAACTTCTTCCAATCATCTCCCTCGGCTGTAAAGAAATTAAATTAAAATATTTTAAAATGCTCTTCCTTCCCTAATACATTGAATTTACTGCTCAGTGGAGTTGATTGGAAGAAGTTCAGATTCAGAAGGCATCTAAACCAATTCATACCTTATATTAGGTACCAGTTCATACCACAAACTATTTCCACGGCAATGTGCTCGTTCAAAAATTAGTATCAAGCTACAGAACCGTCCAACAACGTTTTGAAGGGTCTAGAATTGGGACATGCAAACAGTTTTTGAAAATTTTTAGCGGATATTGTATCTCAAATGAGACTTTACTATCTTAGCACAGTTAGCCATACTATGTATGACTTTAGACTTGATTACGATAAACTGCAAAATCAAGGTTTTCATGTTTTCAATCAGTGTTTCTTTCCTAAACATGAGTACACTATAATTTCTATAGTCACACCCGAGTGACATATAAGGTTGCCTGTTGGGACTGGGAGTCGAGTGTCTCTTAATTGTCACTTTAAATGAAAGCGTTTCAAAAAATTAAGTTCCATTCGTTTGGTTTCATGATTTGTTTGAGTCATTAAAGAATTTGGACTGGACTAACGATAACACTCCAGTGTTGAAATAGAAGTAAGTGCTCCATTTACAGCATAGAAAGTACATAATACGTGAAAAGATATATTAAATAAATAAAACGTCTAAAGATAGGGCGCTATCTTTTCAAAATTGGCTCCAAAAGGGGAGGCTATCTTTAGAGGGAGGCTATCCTTCCAAACGAATTCGAAAAACCATGCTGCATTGGTCGGTTTCAACAGAAATTTTAAATTGCGATTGAATTTTGGGGTAAAAATGATAAATTGATGGAACAAACATGTGAATATCACGTAAAAATGACATTTTGACACACACAAAAATGACGCACATGAATTTTGGTGAATAATGAGTTAGTTAGATGGGGGTGGAAGAACTCGCAGTGGCGAGAGACCGGTCAATCAATGACTGTTACGTTATATTTTTTATTGTGAATGAATAAATGTGTTATTATTATTATTATTGTTATTATTATTATTAGTATAGGAGTTTGTTGAAATATTTTGGAGGTTATCTATAGGGAGAAGCTATATCTACGGAGGGAAGCTATATGTTTTAAATCGGCGCTAAAAATGGAGGTTATCTTTCGAAGGGGGCATATCTTTAGAAGTTTTACGGTACTCATTGAAGTACTTAATTCTCTCCTGCGCTTTATCAGTACCCTCTTGCGCTTTGAAAGCAAGCTATCCCTGGGGATGGCTGATGGCTCCCTTGTGTTTTGAACGCAGGTTATCCCTGGGGATCGGATGGCTTTCTTGTATGTCTCTTGTATTCAGAATAACATAAGAACGCCCAGATTCCCCCTCAACGTCTCAACCTCAACCCCCGGCGTTCTATTTTAGACCCGCGTTCTATTTATATACTAATAAGCAAAGGGTTCGGACATTTGCAGATCGAAGTTATTCATTTACATTTTGTTCCACCATTTGAACGCCTAAACCAAATAAAAGACAGAAAATAGATTTTGGAAGTTTTTTTATTTTTTTAACAAAATCTTCTAATGATTATGCAGTGTAGGAGCATAATGAGCAGGTATGGTCATTGTATTTGGCTTTCTATTACACACTCGTGTTCTATTTAAACCCCGCGTTCTAAATAAGAATATGTCTAAAGTCTACTATTTTAGTGTAGCAAGCATTCCTCAGCGGTCTTTGAAGCTTTACCCATTGTAACTTCAGCGTCTCTAGAGCGCGCAAACGATTTTTTTCGGAATGTACCGCCATTATCACTTATGATCGGCGTGCTGTTGAGATCGACTGGATTCGATAAAAAAAATTGATTTCATGAAATACCGATTTTCATAGCAACTGTGCAATGTTCTTTTATGTTGAAACCCGCGGGTAATTAACATAATTGAATACTATTGGAGTATGCTTAAGTTTTTTTCCAAGTTTAAATCAATGATTTGACGCCGTAATTTTGTATAGTATTATATTGCATCAGGCGTTGTGGCGGTATTTTAAGACTTGCATAGTCCAAAAAGTGTATCTCAGGTTTGTAATCAAATTCAATCAAGCCTTTTCAGGACAATCTTAATTTGGAGCATTTCATAAAAGTTGTGCATGTATGTTATGCCCGAATGCCCATAAGAAGCAGCAATGAGGAGAAAGATTGATGCCATAAGTCTTAAATGCTATTTAACTGAATGAACTCTTACCAAGTTAAGTTTCATTCTATCGTGATTCGTCGTGAATTAGAATTTCACTTTTTTTGTTAAGCTGAAATATGAAAATTGATCGCATAGTACTAATAGCATAGGTTTTAGGTTGATACTGTACTTGAAAATCTTGCAATGATAGGTTCGCGCAAATATAAAAACTCATTATTTCGTCACAAAAAATCAGGGAAAACCTTTGTTAAATACAGCCGTATAGCATTTTTGGCACCTACTTGACAAAAAGAAGACAAGCCACCACGTCTGTAGTAATAAATAAAAAAATAAAATAACCACATACTTTGCATAGTATTATTTATAACAGCAGTAATAAAAAACCGAATTCGAAAAAAACGTATTTCCATTTTCACATTGGACAAACAAACATCAAGCAAGCAGCCGCAAAACAAATCATTCTCAATCTCATGCTCATCTTCAAAGTTTAACGGATTAACATAATCGCGAAGGTCTTATTTCTTAAAAGCACATAATATGAAGCCTTGACTCGTGGGCTTGATCTCGTGTTATGATTATGAGATTGAGATTCACACAATTCAGCACACATTATTTATGCAGTCATGCAACTGCATCGACTTGACTGAAACTTCTTTTTTTCCAGCGCAGCGTAGCAAATGTCGCATTGAAGTTGTACTTGCAAGCGAACTGAACACAAAAAGTTCTTGTTACAAGAGAAGAAAGATGCAGAGTATCAACATCAACTCACCATCAGTCAGTTCTTTTGAATTGCGAATCGGATCTTCACATTTAGTAAATAGGTACTACATCTCGCATTTGCATTGTATTATTCCAAAGGAAGGTTCATCTCACCTGTTTAGAAAACAATCATTTTTTACGATCTTTTTAATGCTGAATTTTTCCTGCACTATTGCTCAACCTCCTTTTCTGGTCTTGCTTAATACGCACGTTCGCAGTTTGCGTTCCTCAACTCAGCTCTTCGTAGCAGCAGCAGGTGATTTTCATTTCAGGTGTATCATATCAGTCCTTGTCATAAATCCCAAGTTAAGCTGTAAAAATCCCCTCGAAAACATGCATGCCTGGTGGTGATGGTGAGTTGCGACTTCCATTATTACATGAATATGAATATCGTATTGAATATTGAGTTGCACGGTCTGCTAATTCAATTTCGCCAGAGGAAAATGCTGATAATTTTTTTCCATGCAGCCCATAATCACCATCATCATATCACAATCGCGACTCACTACTTTTTTGAAAAGGGTAAAATGAGAACTGCAAACATACACAATCGGATTCTTTATTTTATTTGCTTTAAAACGGCTCGAAAACAGCATATTTTTGGCTTTACATGATGCATATATAACATGGACAAAATATAAATATTCACAGCGTGTGGTGTCTCTTGACGTCTTGACTTGCGTTCGTTTTTGTTTAACGGTTTTGAACATAAACACGTTGTTTAAGAAAATGCTCTTTTTCTGTTGATGTTATTTTGATGGTGATCATGATCATCATGATGAGGAGGAGGAAGATTAAAGCAAAGTATTTGTAAGTAAGTGGTTTGGTTGTTTGGTGTTCATCACGCAAGTAAACTCGTAAAGTGGTTTCCTTCTGTATCGTATCGTGATCATCATCATCTTCATCCTTAAAAACCACTAACAAACATTACCAGAGAGAGTGGAGCACAGAAGAAGTGCCACAACTGGTTTAGTTGACTGACTTGGACTATACGCGGTGACTACTACTTACTGACTTGCTAAAAAATATTCATGCATTATATTATAACTATAACATAAACAACATGTCGTGTGTACTGAATGAATCGCTTTTACAACTTCAACATCATCTGTAGTAACTGGTAACTGCTGCATGCTAGATGCCTACTCATCTCACTAGATCTGATCTGGTCCTGGTCGTGTCGTATTTCGTTTGTCCTCCTGACTATTTTTTTCTTCAATGTCCTTCCTTCAATTCTCCAGCATCACTAGCACCGTTTTTTAACACGTCTTTTGGAAAGTTTGCAAATTTTCATTGCATGTTTCCTTCGATACGAGCTTAACGGACTTATCGATTAGTATGTAAATCCATATATTGATACCATATCTGCGCTGCGTAATTAGCAACAGCGGATGTGGTCAAACGAAAATATGAAATGCGATCAAAGGAACTGAACTGAGTTTACAATCGATGCTTGTGTTTATGTTTTTGCATTTCATTTCCCAATTTCTATGAGTTGGTTTGTGATAAACGTTCGTGATTAATTTTAAAGAAAATGAGAGGGGGCAACATAAATTCAGAAAAGTTTTTTCTGAGTGAGTGACGGTGCTTCGGAATTATTAAATATGGAAATTCCAGAGTGTAACTCCAAAATCCTCCACTTGGGGGACGTAGTCAGTATATATTGGGAGGGTCAACGGAGCGGATTCCTTAGCACTTTGGGGTACGTATGAAAATTTTGCATGCTCCTTGAGTTTCCAGGAAGTTGAGTAGGTATATAAGCGGCATTGAGTATTTATGCTGCGTAGTGCAAAATAAAGAAGGACAAAATTCGGGAAAACAAAGCTGAAAGTATTCCCTTTTTCTGCACCAACGAGCGCGATTCCTCTCTTTTCTGGTTCCTATTTGCTTAGCATGACTTGCTCTCACTGGCTGAACATTTGCCTCTTCTCTTTGTTTCCAGATCCGTTGATGACAGATGCGTTGTATGCCCTTCCATTGGAGATATACAGAAGCCTCCAAAAAAGTTTAAAGGTTCTCTAGAAATTAAAAATACGAATTACGCATAAATAATTAAAGCCGAATGATTAAGTAGTGGATTAACGTTAAAATATGTGCAACCAATAATTCCGGTTTTCACTTTGCACTTTGCAGACTGCTTATTTAAATTATGTCCACCCATGAGATATTCTGCACAACAACAATACTGGCACGCATCCAGGACAAATATCACACAGAGGACTCCAGAGGAAGCAATTTTGATTAGAAGTTTGCATGTAATTACTCATTAAAATATCCATTCCATATTTATGCAAAGTGTATTCAAATCAAATGTTTTTGTTTTCACTTGCAGCATGCAGCCGAGCTGGAGAAGGCGCAAAATGAGAAGGACTGCTCGAAAAAGATAGGAAGTTCGCTGTGTTATGGAAATATCGTTCAATTGCTACACATGAAATCGAACAAGTATCTAACTGTGAATCGAAGAATACCTGCAAAGTCTGATAAGCTTGCTATGCGAGTGTACCTGGATCGAAATGGAAACGAATATTCATGGTTTCAAATAACTCCTTATTTCAAACACAGGGCGCAAGGTGGAGATAAAGTGTCTTTTAAAAGTATTCTTTGCATGTTGATTTGCGAATTTAACGGATCCTGTTTGCTGTATTAGGAGATCCTGTTGTTGCTGGCGACAAAGTGATTCTGACCGCACCTGGAAGTTCTGCTCAATGTCTTCACGCCTCCAATGAACGTTTGAGTAGTGATGACGATCAAGTATCGTATGAGGTGGGGCTCGACCTTTATATCGCGAATGAATTCGTTTCGTTGTGAGTTGGTAATTTTGCACCTTTTTGTTTTTGCAATAGGTCAACTTTTCGTCCGAAAAGAAACCCTGGAGACTGGTGCTATTCCTAAATTTTACTGAAAACATTCCGGGAAGTTCTTGAAACTGACCCCATGAAAATAATGCATATCAACTTATATGAACAGTAGGTAACTTATTTAGGTATTGCACCAAGAGCCATGTAGGTCCGGAGCAGGTTACTGGAGCTCAAATTACAGACTGAAACACATGGCCACTGGATTGTACGTTTCTTGTGTAAAAGATGATTCCGGTGAGGAGGAATTTTCATACCCCTTAAATCATTTACGCGTCTTAGAAGTAATTAAAAATGAAAACAAATGCTTGAATGTTTTAATTCAGAGCTCGCAGGAGATTGTCACATGGTTGCTCCATCAGAACACCAAGATGCGGCAACTCTTTTTGAATTTTGTCCCACTGCCGCAGAATCGGAAACATCCGCGGTGCCAGAGTCATCTTATATAAGACTTCGCCATCATCAAACTGAAACGTGGATTAGGGCAACTGACGAGACTATTGACAAGAATGCTAAGCAACCCGTAATGGCGAAGGTATAATTTAAATAGTTGTATTGCATCCATGAAGTTACTGAGTATATTCATTATGATGTAGGTATATACGTAAAATATATTTTATTCATCCAATATTGGACAATATTTTAGATTGGGAGTGCTCCAAGACGTAGGGATGAAGACGTGTTCCAAGTTGTACCAGTCTCGCCTCTCGAAGTGAGAGATTTAGACTTTGTAAACGATGTCTGTGATGTTCTGAAAGATTTCCTTGAAAAGATGAAGAAGTATGCTTTAAAGCAGGACGATAGAAGGTTTCAAAAACGCTACTTCCATTAAATCAATTTTTTGTTGTTGTTAAATGTCTTATTGCTTGTCTACTTGCTACTTTAGGAAAATTTGTCACGTTCTGAAAGAAGTGATTTTTTTCATAACCGACTCCGACTCACATCATCATAACGTGGATCCTCTCGACTTCCCTTTAGACAACGTAAATCGTGACCGTCAGAAATTGCTTCGAGAACAATTTTTGTTAAAGTTGGTGTTTGATATTCTTCAGGTACCGTTGTGACATTTGTTACAAAAATTCAGAGACAGTCGATTACGTTTGCTTTAATTATGAAAAAAAATAGGCACCACAGGATGAAACTACCGGGAGTTTGTTGCCTGCTTTCCAGGAAAAGGATGGGACTGTTCAGTCCAAATGGAAATACATTTTTAGGCTGTGCTACAGGGTGATTTGCCTTAGTCAAGAAAAATACAGAAAAAATCAAGTTCGTATTCTCAAAAAAGTAAATTACTTTATATTGTAGTTATTAAAAGCAAATAATTGAACCCTTAAACATCTCCCTGATACAGGAATACATTGCAAAACGATTTGGCTTCATGCAAAAACAAATTGGCTTAGATATCCATGCTGAAGAAACAATCACTGCCTTGGTCCACAACAATAGAAAGCTTTTAGAACAACATATTACTGAAAACGAAGTGAAAACTTTCGTCCGACTCTTGAGAACCAACATTAACAAATGGGATTATCGATTTCTTGACCACCTTTCTGATCTTTGTGTCTCGAATAAGTTAGGTATTCCAAGCATGCAAGAAATCATATGTAAGGTTCTTCTGGAAGACGAGAATGGTTCCGCTCTGCTAGATGTCCGGTTAGTTACTTCACCTTGATTTGATTTTGCCACCGCGCACCGGTCACAATTTAAGATTCAGTATTTCACCTGAATATTATTCATGCCTATTTAGGACGGATGACGTCATTTCTATCAACGGGTTTCGTCACCTTAATTTTAGCCCGGCTGTATCTGGTGAAATTCTGCTGTATAAAAACGGCACTAGAGTGAGCTTTCAGCGATTCAAGGTCCTCGTTCATTTACAACGAAAAAAGTTTTAATTCCTTTAAAAATGACTTGCAGTTGAAGGGCATCCTTGAACTAGCAATGAAAGCTAGTTTAGGCTTTTGGGAAGATGCCGCCATCCTCAAGTACTACTGTCATCAGCTTGACTTGTATTCCAATATGTGTTTGGGTCGACAAAGTCACGCTACGAACCAGTTAAAGGAGAAACTGGACATGAACATCCTTCTTCAGTACGACTGAAATTATGTATATATTTTTTAAGTTAAACTAAACACTGCTAGATAAAAACGTACCGATTCCAACAGATGCATGTCATCCGAATCGCTGCCTTTCGAGCTTAGAATTTCGTGTTGCCGGTTGGCTCGGAATCTACATGTGGACGTGGAACCGCAAAAGGAGGAAAAGAAAGTCACACTAAGTAGGCAATGGTGGGATTCTCCGCGTCAGAGCATAGAAGAGTAATACATTGAAAATTTAAAATTTATAATGATCTGTGTTATATACTATTACTATCGCTGCGAAATGTTACCAAGTTTTTCAATTCTTCAAGCTATGACCGACATCAAGCGCAAAGGAAGCATGCCCAGTATAAGATGTTTGAACCAACTCTGCAATTTATAAAGTGCTATCTGGAGGAAGTTTCGAAAGAGTCTCATTTTAGAAACACCCTTCAAAATAAACTTTCTGTTGAGGTATGTTGGCAGATAGTGTTATGGTATGACTTTTGATTGCACTAAGCTCTAAACTCTTTCACAACTAAATTCGGCTTTTTTAGATTTTAAAGTTGGCAAAAGAATTCGCGAGGTTTGGGTTCTATGGAATTGATGCCTTCAACCAACTTAGAAAGATTCTTTTGAAGATTTTAAAGTCTTTATCTACGGAGTCAATTATGCAACCAGTTTCTAGTGAGTGTGTAACAATAATATAATTCTGGGAAGCTGTTACGAAATTTGATTATGCCTTGTGTGGTGCATTTTTCTACAGATGGACACTCAAAGTCCGTAGTTGTTGCGAGCAATGAGCATCAGAGAAAGCAACGGCTTGCTAAGGAAGAAAATAATGCTGCCCTTCTCGACATGAAAGTGAATATTTTAGAAATTTACGAGGTATGTCAAGACTCAGAAACATTAATGTAGAATATTCTTTGTCAATTTGCCAAAGAAACATTTTACGCATTTTAAGATTTGTATTTATTTAAGCACATTCATGAAGTTATCCTTGATTTCCGTCTGACCCACCTATTATCTTCATTTAATGACTACGAGAAGAAAGGAAATAAGATATCAGAGATGGACCTGGACTTGTTCACTCATTATTTTGATAAAGCTGTAGAACTCTGGTATGCATGAATGAAGGCATGAACATTTATGTATTTATATTCGAAGCGAACAAGCAGCACTTGATTGATGTCAGTATAATATTTTTTCAGTGACGACGACTCAAACTTTTTAAAATTGTTGCTGTATAATGTGACTAGCACACATTACCCTCTTGTAAAGAGTGCAATACATTTGCTAATGTCTACGTTCAACCAGAGACGAAGACTTTTTCATGCGTTGGAAAAGGTTTGGGCGCAGCAGTTTCTTTTAATGCTCTGATTATACAAGTATTTCTTTTATAATTATGCAAGGTATGTTGTCCATTCAGACCCAAATACTTAGCAGTAAAAATGATGCAAACGTGCTAGACATAATTAAAGACCATTTGTTGAGCATCTCAAAGGCAATCAAAGAGGTTAAATCAAGGCGATCCAACGAAGACAAACGGAGAAAGTACAAGGAGGCTAAAACTCAGGTAGAAATGATTATTAAGTGTAACTAGTAATATAAAATATTTTATGAGCTTACGTGCTTTAGGTCCAATTCCGAAGTACTGATGAAACCATGGAGGATGGTGCTGAGACTTATGCTGCGGATGAAAACTCTCCGAACAGTTCGCAAATTCGGGAAGATAATAGCTCCCCATCTCCTTTGAAACATCATAGTTTCATTACTCGAACTCCTTCTCATAAGTATCCTCTAGAGAAACACTTGACGACAATATCTGAGGTAAATTGGCTAAGTCAGACTGATGTGTCATTCAAAGTTCTTCTGGATGGGTTAGGTGAACTGAATCTGAAGAAATCATATTATATTTTCTCGTTGAAATTAATCTTTCAGGTGCTACAGAAAATGATAAGACTTTGCATTAATTTACAATCGGATGGCAGTCAAACGCCAAACCGCCAAAACCAGCATTTACTTCGAGAACATAAAGTGGAAGAGGTGATCATTGACGTATTTAAACTTCTCCGTGATTGTAAGGACGACTGGCACTATGGCCTCATGGAGGAAATCAGCATGTTTTTCCAGACATATTGTATGCAAAATGGAGATAATCAAGCTATAATGGCCAACCACATCATGGAAGACTTTAAAAACTTCCTGGAAGGAGATCCTTGGGTTGGCGAGGCTCGAGCGATTCGAGCTATATACGAGGATAATATTAGCTTGTGTGCCAGCGTCTCCGATAAGCTTATTCAACATCTAGTCCAGAGAGTTTTTCCAAAGGGCGAACCTTCCTACGACTCCATTTCGGATTATCTCGTTGCCTTGCAAACGGTTGTGTGTCCAAAGCAGTGCATTGTACGACGAAATCAAGAGTCTGTAGTTTATCAGGTGAATAGAAAACTAACTAGTTAATGTAACTTAATTACTTTGTTACAGAGAGGATTCTAAATATTTTACTTGGCTTCGTATATTTCAGTTGGCAATTTTCCACGATGAGCTTCTGAATTACCTTGGTTTCACTAATCTTGAGAAAAGTAGGGAATATACTCAAGTATTTAGATTCTCTAGCAAAATCGAGCGATTCAGGTAATATCGAAATTTAAATGTATGTATATTGCTCCAAAAATATGAGTAAGTCGATGAAAGTTTATTAATATATTTGTAATACATGTACCAGATTTCACATTGAGCTCGTTAAGCTTCTTTCATATTGCACAATTGGGAAGAACGTATACACGGAATCAATGTGTCAGTCTTTGTTACCCTTGGATCGCATTGTGACTGTGCTTTGTAGCGTCGAATATCCTGTCGAAGTATGTGATTCAAATGAAAACAAAATCCTTGACTTAGTTTTAAGTAATTTAAATCGTAGGTGATAGATGAAATAATTCCCTCGCATTAATTTGTTCTTGGATTTTAGGTAAAGGAAGCTTACGTGATGTTCCTCCTACATGCATTCCTCGTGACTGAAGTGGACGTGCGAAGTGTTTATAGTTCTAACAGATTGTGGATGGTTTTTGAAAAGCACTTTCTTCCTGAAATATTAAACATTGTTAATGCTCCAGTGTCAGAGGCAGAAGCAGATTATCGAAGTCAAAGTTACGTCACCGAAGGAATTATCCCAATTCTGCAGATATTTTTCGAGAGAATTTTGTCACATACACCAACTGTCATCCTCGTAAGTTTGTTGTTGTTTGGCATGATGGCCTCCTTATGGCCATGAGGAGCTTACACAATCTTACACTCCAGACGTCCGACACAAATATGTGTACTCTTGTTTTTTTTTCTTTTTTAGGGACATAAGGACTTGTTTATAAACTTACTAAAAGCAATTTATCGACTGACTCATACAAAATGGATTCATCCAACGAAGCTGTACAGCGCTCAAAAATGCCTCAACATTCTGTACAAAGCGGGTAAATGCCAGGACAATTTTTCTTTCGGTAAATTATTGTTGGCAAGCGTCAATCAGTCTGTTGCGGTTTTGATTGTTTAGCATCATCTCAGCCCATTTACCTTCCCTCTTATTTGGCCAATGAAGTGGAGAAAAACTCTAAAAATTTCATAAACGAGGTTCACAGACGTGCAAGATGGATATCGATGATGAATTTAGAGGAATCTAAACCATTACGAAGAGAAGTAATCTTGTGATTGACAAAATCCACTTTTAAATATACTACAGGATCATATATCTAATGACAAATGGAATGAATATACATACATTTTCTAGACACGTGTTGATTCGAATGAAGTCACTCTAGAAATTCAGCATTTAATCCGAAGAGTAAAGCCAGCCGTTGACGATATGATTTGTGGAGAGTGTACCGCACTCACTGACGTATTGTGTCGAGCAGAGGGATTGTTTCGGAAGGGTACCTTGGAGTATTCCTTATGCCAGGATGGAAAGCTAATCGAAAAGTATGCGGACTATTTTGGGAATAATGAATTTTCTCGAAAGTTCTTATTTTTGCTGACGTATGTATTTTCAGATTTATTTCTCATGCCGAAAAGTTGGCAGATGAGGGCGCAAGTAAGCTATGCGTGCAAATACTTGGCGTACTTCAAGATCTACTCGAGCGGAGGAAAGTTAGAACGGACAAGGTCTGAGTCTACAATACTATATTTATAAGTCATGAAAGTGTATACTTTATGATGACATTGCTCGCTGAACATCATTGATGAGTAAGGATTCTTGTACTCTGATCAGGGTCGCGAAATACACGAAGCTTTGTTGGACAAGTATTTGAAGGAAAGCAAACCATCGTCCTCCTTTTTTTCCCACTTAAGTTCAAAAAATAAGGATCAAGGGAATAACTCATGTAATTGCAAATAAGTTAATTGCAATCACGTTAGTTTTCATTATTCAACTGTATCAAGTCATTTTTAATTAAACCGTACAAATTTTCTAAAGGGCAAGGAAAATTGTCGGGAGAGCCACATGACATATTGGATCAATTAGGAGCATCGCGGCTAGTGGTGGAGCTTCTCACGAAAGTCGATAAAGTTCCTGATGTCTTGCAACAGTCCATCAACTTGGGAATTTCACTTTTAAGCGGCGAAACTGTTGAGCTCCAGAAAAGTTTCTATTTGCATCTTTCATCTTGCTCAAAAAGCCATATTTTCATGAAGGTAACTAGTAATTAATTAAATTGAGTGGAATCTGAAGATGAGAATATTGTTCCCCTTAAATCATGATGCGTCATTGTAATTAATTTGCTTACGGTTAACCGCGTTTCCAGGTACTATACGATATTTTACGGGAAGTAGGAGAGGACTTAAGAGCTGTCGCGAAGACGAAAATAAGTGATATGGCGAGAGGCGAGTCCAAGTCTCATGTGACACACAGCACTCTTTCAAAAATTAATGTGGTGGACGGTATGTCGTAGAAAGTATTTCATGAAGAAATGTAAGGATGACGATATGAAATTAGAATTCTCTTTACTTGACCTTTCTAGATGGCTCCAAGATTCTTCGTGTCTCAAAGAAAATGATGGAAGAAATGGTGCACGCTACTGATGAAGTGCTTTCAGGATTTGAACGCTTGGAAGACCTGAAAGGTTAGAAGTCAGATGAAATTGTAAATATGCTTTGTTTAAGTATGTAGATCAACAAGGAACTCAAGTAACAAGTAAATGTTATCATTCGCTAAATGTTATATTCGTATTTATGGTACGAAAAACTAATCACCAGGCGACTCTTTCTTGCTTACTCGTGCTCTAGTACATTCTCGTCGAAATTGTAAGAAATCGTTCTTTTAATTAATAGAGAAGGGGATAGCTCAATTCAAGGACAATAATGCATTCTCCGATGCGGACAATGAATGGACGAGTGTTGCAACAACAGTGCTGAGGAAAGACGGTTATGCTATTTCTAGTCTCAAACATCCCCGGGAGAAACTCGTAGAAAGCTCTCTAAGATTTCTTCAACTTTTATGTGAAAATCACAACCTAGATATGCAAGTAAGCATTCTCTCATACAAAACTCACCCAAAATCTTTCGTTTTTCTCATTTGCCATTTCTAATTCCATTTTGCAGAGATATTTACGTCAGCAAGACAACAAATCTCCGTATGATTTAGTCTCACAAACCCTGTACTTCCTCGATTGTATCTTTGACTCAAACACTGGAAGTCCTGGTCTAATTGGACTCCTTGTTGATGAACACAACATCTCATTAATTAACCAAACCCTGCGAACACTTACAGAGTTTTGCCAAGGTCCGTGCTTGGAGAATCAGTTGATATTGATTACACATGAGTCCAATGCGATCGACATTGTCACAACTTTTGTTGCTCATGATATTACTCCGCTCAGCAAAAGAAGAATGGATTTGGTCATGGATTTGAAGAATCACGCCTGCAAACTTGTATTGTCTTTAATGGAAAGCAAGGATGGAATCGAAAAGTTTGAGAAAATTAGTAAAATGAATATCAGGAATATGGTGAGATTGAGAAAATAAATCTTTTCTGGTACCAACAATAGCTCATCATAACAGCATAAACATTTTTTTTTGTAGATTGAAATGATTGGAAAAGCGCACAGTTCGGATAGAGATGACTACGTGTACTTGATGAGAGGCAATACAGTCGCTGCAAAACAGGTACGGAAAAGACCCTCAAGTCAAATATTTTTTTTTCTGTGATCATAGTTTCATTGGATGTGTCTTCTCCAGGTGGGTCATGCATTGTACATTCTCTGTCACCAACTTGGACAACATGACAAAGCTGTGCAAATGGAACTAGATCGAGCAATTAGCAAACGGAGTTTGTACGCGGATGCAATTAAGTATTATAGCGATAGAACAGCTCAAATTGAGGTAAAGCAATTGCATACAACAGCCTTAGAAGTAGATAGAGTTGGAAGAAAACTAGAAACTGGCAATGTATTATTTTCCCCATAGATTGTTAGAGAAGGCGACGAGGAAAAGGAGTATTTGGAGACAGTTGTTTTTCAGATTCCTCCAGTTTGTGCTTTTCTCACGAAGGATACGAAAGATAAAGTGTTCCGCACGACGGAGGGTGATGAGAAAGGATCAAAAGTGACCAACTTCTTTGAGCAAAGAGAATCTCTCATGTATGAAATGGAGTGGCAGCAAAAGCTACGAAGTAAATGAACCCATCCCAAAATATGATTTTGATATGTCGATGAAAACTCGCTTTATTCGAAAACAGTTCTAAATATTTCCAACCAGCTAGCTCATCCTTACTTTTTTTATAGATAAGCCCATGCTATTCAACTGCAGTCTGTACGAATCTTTTCTCGGAAATCTGGTGTTTCACATGATACTAATGATCAATGTAATCGTGGCGTTGGGATATCCGTCGTTTGGTAAGTTGTCACATGAAACATGAAGCCATATTTTTTGCAGCAGCACTCATGTGGATCTGGATTGATGTGCATGTTATGACACTTGGTCAATTAAAACCTTGTTTTCTTGTAATCCTTTTGTAGAACATGTCGCGCATTGGGATACGATAATGGGGATACTTATGTTCATTTGTGGAAGAATGCATCTTCAAAAGCCAGACGTTGCCAGTTTGCAAGCGAACGTTTCCCTAATTATTTTGATCATTATCGCTGTTGCTGGTCCGACGAGAACAATACACATTCTTGGATTTCTAGCGGTGAGTGGAGTTATTTCTCAGAACAAAGATTTGGGAATAAACAAAATGAGTATCGTATGATGCTTTCATAAATGGATAAATCCATAGGAATAATTTAAATGTATATAAAACCTCGCTAATGTTTTGAGAAAGCTGGTTTTCGATGACATTTAATTTAAAATTGGATGTCAGTCTATTTTTGTCCTTTTTTCTAGAATATTTCTGCATATTTTTCAGGTCATTTCTAAATTTCTTCATATTGTCTCACATCAATGCAAAAGTGGAATGTTTCTGAGACCAAAGAGAGAGTTGATAATGGATGGGGAATTTCTTTACCACGTTTTCTTTGGGATGTTTTGTGTGCTTGGTCTTGCCATCCATCCATTCTTTTATTCAGTTCTGGTAAGGAGACAAAAAGAAGCTGTTTTATTTTCTCAAAAATTATTATATAGTTTATTTCGGACTTCTGTATAATTAATGCTTTTGAGCGTTTCACCTATAGTTGAATGTGCTTCTTTTTTCTCTTGGGTAGTTATTTGACGTAGCATACAGGGAAGAAACGCTACTGAACGTGATCCGTTCGGTGACTCGTAACGGAAGGTCTATTATCTTTACAGCAATTCTCGGTCTCATTCTGGTCTACATATTCTCAATTCTGGGGTACGTATTCTTCCAAGAAGATTTCGTTGTCGATGTGAATCCTCTCCAAGCTCAAGGTAAAATTATTGCCTTCTTCTTTTGACTTTCATTCCATAAAACACAAAGTATTGAATAAGATTGACTCCAGGAACATGCCTTTCTTTCACGTTTTTGGAGAAAGCCAATCTATTCCAAAGCCAGCCAAACCACTTGTACGTGGATGTCTGGGAATCCCTAATCTCCCATATAAATTCTTTTTCTATAAATATATTTCTTAACTCCATCATAGGAAACGCAAGTGATACATCAGGTGGCCTAGTGCCATTCGAAAGTGACGCTGGAGAAGAGAAGGAGCATGTCTGTGACACTTTGTTAATGTGCATTGTCACAACGCTTAATCAAGGACTACGAAATGGTGGAGGCATAGGAGATGTTCTTCGTTCACCTAGTAAATTGGTATGCCTAAATATTTATATTTTATTGTAATGCCTTCATTCAAAACTCACTCATTCCAGACAATTCTCAAAGTGCTCGTTTTCTCTATCAAATGGGAAAATATAATGATCATGAAGACGACAATGAGTATGAACGAGCTAACGGTTTTTTTTGCAGCACATAGATAAAATTAGACACGTGAAAACAGGATTACTTACTTCTAAGTTTCTGAGAATAGGAGCATTAATGACTTGGCATCTTTACTTATAGTTAAGTAGTATCGCACTGGAGTTCGTGGAATTGTTGCATAAGCCATGTAGTAGTCCTAGCTTATTGTCTTTTTTCTTTGTATCTAGCAGTCAGTCAGTCAATGTCACTGACATATGGAAGAAATCGGTTTTACTTTCATGTTCTGTTTAGACTTATTTTCTTAATTGCTTTTGGCAGATGTTGCATTCAATGAAGTACTACAATACCTTTCTTCCGTTTCAACCAAAACTCGGCTTACCAAATACACTCATGCTAATATTATATAGTTTAAGCTTGCTTATCCCTGAAACAGTTTTGTTCAGGACCATCAAATGCGTATTGAGCCGCGTCGTACGAATTATCTGCGCTTTTAGAGTTAATCAACAAAGGACTTCTTTATTGGGAATGCTGTATAGAAGGCTTTTCTAGAAAGTATACGCAATTTTAAAGTAATTTTCGAAGAATCTTCCTTTCTTCCTGCGTAAGAGTTGTTTCTGCAAAACGGAGGAGAAAACAAAATGTGAACAAACTACACCGTTTCTGCGACAAAAGTAAAACTTTTTAGCAACTGTCTTAAAGTCTAGACTTTTGTCTACTTTTTAAGATATGGTTTAGTCTTTTCCAATTTAAAATAACGTTTTATCTTTCTCTTGCTCCCAATATTTTTTCGATTAGAAAGCATTAGCACTTTCTCCCAAAGTGAAAACAGTTTTAAAAAGGTACTCTGTCCAGAAACTTTCTTCTGGTCGCTGCATTGTTGATGATGACGCACTTTCATTCTCATTTGCTCTTCCAGTGCGATTATGACGTTGCTGATGATGATTTCGACAAATGGCAACGATGATGTGACCATTCCTCTGATATTTTTTATGGCTTTCATTCTGACTTCGTTTGGATTCTTTCAAAAAAAGAGAGATTTCCTCGTGTCTAATGTCTCGATGTGTTTATTGGCGTCCTTCCAGGAACATCGGTACACCGCTCGTGTCCTCTACGATCTGCTTTTCTACTTTGTTGTGATCGTTATCTTGCTGAATCTCATTTTTGGTGTCATTATCGACACTTTCGCGGACCTGAGGACTGAGAAACAACATCAGGAAGAGGTTCTTCGGAATACATGTTTCATATGCGGTTCGTAAATTTTTATTGTCCTTTATTAAACACTGGACTGATGATATGAAGATAGGCAAGACGCAGGAGTAGATGCATGCCTTCATGTATGTATGTACTTGTGTCGTAAAATAATATCTCATCCATCGATGCTGATGTGCTTTTTTACGGCGACAATGTGACATTTCAATTTTCACCCAAAAAATAATATCGGAATACTTATGTTTTCATTCTTTTGTAGGCTTGAATCGATCAGCATTTGACAACAAGTCAGTGACGTTTGAGCACCATATCAAGCGAGAGCACAACATGTGGAATTACATCTACTTCTTTGTCCTCCTCAAGAGCAAGGAGCCTACGGAGTACACTGGGGCGGAATGCTATGTCAGCAAATGCTTGAAGGTATGAGTTGCGTTTCGACAGTTCCAATGAACGTTAACTACAAATTTTGTGTTTGTTTTGTCTGTTCATAGGAGAGAAAATTGGATTGGTTCCCGAGACTGAGAACTGCAGCCTTGAATACTGATGATCAAGACTCAAGTGCTTATGAAATCAAGAAGCTTTCGTCCCTTCTCGAAGCTACAAAACATGATTTGAAGATGATCGCTGAAAGCAAAAAGAATGTGTGAATGCTTTATATTGCACCGAATACGCTATACGTTTATTAAAGTACAGAGATTGGAAATTACAAATTCTCCAAATGACAAAAATTAAACTTTTCTAAATTTTCTAAAAAAGCAATTGCTTCTTAAAAATTACATAAAAACCCTATTCGTGTATGCTCTTCAATCGAAAATTTGAAACTCTTAAATTATTATATTTTTCTAAATCACTCCTGGCTATAAGTGGTCGCTTAAAAATCACGTAAACGATGAATGATTCTCACTGAACAGACAAGATTAAATTTTAGTAAAACTTGCATTTCAACGAAAATATTTAGCCAAACTTGCTACTCTACGTTGAATGATACTTATCATAAGTTTTTCGGTTCAGAATTAGTTGGTAAATAATCTTTTACACTGTTACTATTAATAAAGTATAGGGAATTCAAACAAGCAATGAACCTACGCCTAGCCTCACTACGACAACCAGAAATCAGCTTGCTAATTGCGCTTGCGAGCTGCATTGCTACGTTGAATCCCTGGTATGTTCTAATTTTTTCTTATTTCAATTAAAATTTTTACTACTTGCTGAAATTAAAAAATGAACAAAGTATTTCCATTCATGGAATGTGTGCATTAGTTTATTGATTATATTACACAATTAATTCAATGGATTCGATTGGCGACGCATTTTGTTCACTCTTTTTAGAAGTACTTTGTGTGCCAAAATAGTCACCCTGGTATTCCGCTTCAGAGATGAAGAAGAAAAAAGTTACTTTATTGTTTTCATACTGATCCGTTAAGTGTCATAATTCCAGTTTGCGTTCCTCTCCCTTGACTATTCAGTAAAAATATTTTTAGGGATACATAATTAAATACACATAGTTTACAGTAAATAATTTGCATTTCATGTTCTAACACCTAAACTATATTATGTGTATTTAATGTTTTGATTAAATACGTGTTTGCACCATAATTTAAATATTGAAGTACTCAAAGCCGCATTATAAATAGATTTGACAACAACAAGATTTATAGGTAAGTATACAAGCATTCACAATTAAGGAAGGTACAACACGGTCAGGTAAACAGTAAACACTTTCGTTTTTGTACCACAGATCATTTGCACCAACAACAATATGAATATGAATCAATCAAAGCCTTAACGATTTCGTTGGCTCACAGTTATCTATAATTTGTATGCAAACATTTTCATTGGAAATCAGTGAAATCAAATTAACTGAAGTTAAAGTATTCCATTGCAAACTCCTCCAAACTTCAGCAAACGCTTTAGCTAACCCCTAATATACCATGTACAATGCTTGTACCTATTTATGTGGCGTGATAGATCCATCGATACATAAAATTCTTGATAAATACTCCTGCTCCTACCTTCTTCTGTTTGTTCGTTGGTGAAAGCATCATCATCATCAAAATTGTGAGAAGACTGAAAGTACTTTTTTTTGTATTTGTAGAGTCCGATGAGTATTTATTTATTTATGTAATAGAAAATAAGAGAAAGGAACGTTTATTACGTGAAATTCCTGGGTAAAATTCCATCCCAATTCCCCCGAAAAAATCGGCATCAAGCAATGGCCCGTTAGTCGGCAGGTGTGACACAGATAGTCATAATATTGTTGGACGGAGAATGGGAGTAATGATGATTCACAGTCGCACTGTGAGTATCCAGAGATTCCTTCGATGTGGAAGGTTGCAAATTCCGGGGACGCTTCCACTTCGACTCGTCATCACAACCCATCAACCAAAAAGTGTTTGTCGCACCTTTGCCCTTGAGTAATACCTGGGGAGTGGAATCAAGGAGAAAAATCTAATTTATTTTGTCCAATAGGATTCTTTCTCAAACATTTCGTTTTTATTTGTAGCTCCTTTGTTTTCGAGAGGAAATTGTTTTTATCCAAAGATCAAACAACTTTCCATTGATGACAAAACGAAACTATTGTGATAGCAAATCTCAATCGAATCGGATTTATTTTTATCCGTTTTGTAAAATCCTTTCGCTTTCAATTCCAATGTAAGGTTGTGATTAAATACGTGATTACATTTCCTTAGAATGAATATAGAAAATCATAGTATTTCATTCAGGTTTTCTACTTTTCAATCAACTCCACAGGTGAACTCAAGTATGTACCTGTTACTCTTTTTCTCATTCAAGGACACGACATGAAAAGACAAAGAATCCTTTTGGATGGAAAAGTGCGTAGGAGCCCATCAAAATGAGATAATCAGTAAAAGACCTTGCAACGAAAATAATTCTTCAATTGCACGCTGCGTCACGTCATGCCATGCTACTTATATCTTTAAGTAAATCTGGAATAATGATCATACAAGGACAATGCTGTATTTTACCACAGAATCAATTCTCAGAGTAGTGTACTGACATCAACATCACAGTAAACCCAACACTTTTCTGCAAGCAGTTGAAACATGAGCGTACTTTCCGGAAGAGAATGAAAAAGAATGTATTTGCTGATGTTACAAAATTGATGTTGCCATGGCATTACATTCCTCTTTCCAGTCACGAGTCGCCAGTCGCCACGCGCTCACTCACGTTTCTTAAATTAATACGTTTCTATTACGGTATGGTTAGTATATGTAGCCTAGATTAGTTATGCACAAATTTTACAAAATGACGCAAGGGACTTGTTACTCCTTTGTAGTTACGACAAACCCATTAGCTACCGCCCGCATCTAAGAAAATAAGGGTGAAACGATTTTAGCCTGGTTTGTTTCATAATTTTCATTTTCTTCATGATTTTTGAATGTAAATGAGATGCAAATCAAATTCAAAATTCATCTCTCTAAAGTCCCCTAATTGGTTAGGTATAGCTAGCTGTGAGTGAACAGTGGGTGCGATGCACTAACTGTAAACTCATTTCACTAAAGAATTTTCTGAAGAAATGCTTTCTCCATACTTTTAAGTTTCAAGACGAAAGTGGCAAGTTTAAGTACTTCTTTTGAAAGACGAGGAAAAAGTGCCCTTATTAAAACTTTTCGTAAAAGTTTTGTTTTCACATGAAAACGAAATACAACACAACTTTCTCTTCTTTGATGCCATTTACGATGAACATACTCAATTAGATTTCATAATCAGCATCGTAGTACAATAAAATAAGTAATAATTCCTTGTTCTAGAAGAACTCACCTCACCACGCGGAGTCAAATGGAATCCACCAGCAGCCTCGAGGCCTTCTGCTGTCTTCTCTGTTATGTGAATTCTAAGAGCTGCGAAGTGGGCAGATAGGTAATAATAATGAAATTGAAATTGCTTACAATTTCTTTACAGAAGTACATACAATTAAACCTACGTAATTTAAGTTTCTAAAGAACTATTAATTATTTCCCTACTAATTTGAATTTTAATTAACTATGTAATTTCAAAATAAATGTAGTCATAAGAAAAAGCTGGCTATAGAAAGTATAAATACTCAAAGCATACAATGTCATACAAAAAGTTTCTAGGGAGATTTTAGCCCGGAAAGACTATTTTCAACAATGCTAATTAAAACAATCCTGAAGTGCAGGCGTAAGTTAATAAGCTGAAGCCATTCAATTCAAAAGAGTTAAATTATATCATAAAGTTATTTTTAGTGATATACTATTATTGGGCATGTATGAAATGGCTATAAGGTCACCTTAGATCAGGCAACTTTCTACATTCAACTTGTTGAGTCCCAACCGAGATTTTTAAAATGGATTGGATATTCTGATGTGGTTTTTTCAGCTAAAAAATGCAGTTAAAATTCAATTAAGCTGGTGTGATATTTTCATCAAGGTTCTGCCATGTCTATTCACAAATGAAAAGAATGAATCTACGTTCCATCAAAATCTCGTAATTCATCGCAAATATGTACGGGCTTTGAGGTATTGCAATAATCAAAGTGTATGATTCCGGCAAATAATACTTAATTCATCGGAACTCCCAATGACGTGGACATCATAATACAGTAGGAATTGTGAAAAAAATAATGGTTATTTGATATCATACACACACACTAAACATGTAATAGTTATAATAAGCAATAAGTGCAACTGTGCAACAGACATCAACATTGTAATTATGTATTCATGAAGTTTGAAATGAGCCTTTTCAAATTTAAAAGAAAATGGCAAGGTTGTTTTTATGCAAGGTCTACGGTAAATGAAATGTTACAACAAGAAAAGGAAAAAAAAATTGACGAACTTCGTCAAAGTAGACTTAGGAAATGATATTATGTTAGTTGATAGTGATAGGATGACAATTTTTGGATTAAATTACCAATTTTTTTTACATCAAAATCTAGTTAGAAAGTTATACAACTCATCGCAAACTTTCGAACAAACTTTTCTTTTATCGACATCCTGTCAGCATTCTATGCATTGAACGAATGTAATTTGTAGAGACCGACCCTTTTACCTACGACGGGAGTTGCAACGTCACTCAATTAAGTTTTTAACAATGGAACAGTTGGTTCAATTGGCTCAGGTAAAATGTCGCTATTATAAAATAAAGCACACAATAAGAGCCAAAAAAACAACTTCTTTTCTGTCCATGGGAATCTTGTACAGAAGTAAAAGTAAAATCACGCATAAATCGACATTTCAAATTCCATCCATCGAAAGATTTTAAATACATTAAAACCTCTAACGTAAGTGCATAAACAGCAACCCGAAGGAAAACACTTTATAACGCGCCACGATATATATTTTTTTTTAAATTTAAAGTCATACCTTCTATACAAAAAATAGTTTGCTATTTAAACTAACTTTTTACTGTGATGTCCGTAAATCAGTTTCATGAATTTCTGTTCGTATATCACAGAGCTTCTTAGCTTAAAAATTGAAAACAGTTACGAAATTGTATTATTTCGTTAGGGCTAACGGTGAAATACGACCTTATGGTATATACTTAACAGCCATGTCATTTTATCGTCGTCTTTATTTTAAATGCACATAACAGTTCAACTACTGAGCTTCTACTGAAACGGGTTTTTACTCTTTTGCATTTTACTCTCCAATTCCTTTCATCTTTCTGTAAGAATGAAATGAATGCACTTTCTTTTCTATTCAGATTTTTTGAAAGCAGACGTGAAATATTGTAGTTTTCCTACTCAAAGAAAGCGAAGAAATTTCAAAATAAAGTGAACCGGAATGAAAAACTTGTAGAACTGGTAATAATCTCACAATGCAGTGGCAATAATGAACTACTCAAGGGATGAATAGTAAGATTAAAATGCTTTTTTTCCAAAGCGACATTTGGTGTGATGAAAAACACATTCCAAAAATTGAATTTAACCGAGAAACGTTCATGGTGAGGCTTTGAACACGCTGCGCTGCAGAGTTCATCACAAATTATGAATAATGTACGAATGAAGAAATGAATAGAAAAAAACCTCCTGCACTACAAATACTTACCACTCAGGTAAAAAGAATATGTTAGGAAGTGTACTTCATGTACTTTGCATTCTTTTCTGCGTTAAAAAACATACATAATCCAGCATTTTCTCCCGATTTCTTTCAATCCTAACTTTTACATTTACACCCATGAATTTATTATGAAGAAGGAGGTAAAGGAGAACAGGATACCCAAGCCAGCAAAAGCCGAAGCAAAGTAAAGGTAGTTGGTGCGGCTCGCTTTCTTCAAAAGATGATGATGACGACATGAAGAAGGATTACAAAAGAATTTTCATGCAGTATCCCTTTGCCCCTAGACTTCCTTTTGCAGTAGCAACAATGATGATGTCGCAAAATGTATCACACACGTTACAATTAATGTACTTTTTACAAATTTTGTTCAAAGCCTACTCGGTTGTGCTTGCGAGTTGTGACAAAATCATTTTGACATTTTTTTTGTGTACATCATCAACATTGGAGACGAAAAAAGAATGAAGACATATCCTCAGTAGAAAATTGCCTTTTTATGTTGGTGAGGGGAAAAGGGAATAACCGGAGATTAGATTGGTAGTTGATGTACAGTTTTCCCGCGAAATGCAGATTTTACCTATTGTACCAAAAGGAGATTGCGTCTCATTTTCAAATCCTGCATTTTCGTGGTAAACGTAAACCTAAAACTGTGCAGTAAGCAAGTAAAATGAAATGACTGTGAAGAGCAGTCTACCCTATCCTGCTGGAAATTCCAGCCTGGAATCTTGCAAAATTAGGCCTAGGCACGAGCTTAAGAAACAAGCCACGTTCCATGCACTGCATGAAAAGAAAGAAAAAAAATAGTAACTTAAAGGGCCAGAAAATAAAAAGAAGCCAAGTCAAAAAGAAAAAAAGAAACGTTAATTAAACTGTACTCACGAAGTCCAGAACTTTCCATCCTGGAGGCTGCAAAACAGAATTGTTCTAATTTTTAAAAAATCATTCTAGTAAAGTAAAAATTTACAAAGTTTACACAAACTTGCCTGTGTTCACAGTGTCTCCGAATAAACAGTAATGCGGCATCCGGTGTCCCACGACCCCCGCACATATGGGACCTAAAAATGTTTAAAAATTGCCTCATAATTAACAAATTCTTCACAACTCCCATAATTTAATTTTTATAAATGGGTTATGTAGTGGGCGTCTTGTGTTTGCTTGTCCCAATAGGATTTTTTTGGGGGAAAACATTGATTGAAGATTTAATGGGAAAACTCTTGGGGAAATCCAATATTTTTGCAGTTCCTTCGAGGATTTTCTTATTTGTTAGACTTAAGCAAGTACGAAAGAGATGCTCAAAGCACCCCACCCCAGCGTATTGACATTTCATCGAAAGATGGATTCTTTGGTGTTCAGTGTATTCATTGGATGCTTTAGTTTTGTGTCAACATTTCCCATACATCATTTTTCTAACATCCAATCCAATATCTTACCAACTTAAATCAGTTTAGAGCTCATATTTCTTTGGGCTCCGACAAAGTATATACTTATGCATATTCCACAAAACGCATTTCATATAATATCTGTTTATTATATGCCTGTCTGTTCCTTTGATAGTTCTTAAAAAAAGGGAATATCGAGTGGAAATCAAGTGGCCTTTATGTGAATGGGAAATGAAAATGAAAGCAGTTGTTCCCCCTGTCAGACTCATTTCATTTTATTTAAAACTATAAAAAAGACAATGCATCTAGCATCCTAAAGAATCCATCTTCTATTGTTGACCACCATCATCGCCGTTCGTCATCGTCATCATCCTGATTCGTTGAGAAAGGAGCACATTAACAATAAGGAGCAATCTGCTACTTTCACGTTCCACACACATACTACATAGTAGTAAGTAAGTAAGTAAGTAAATGAGTTTATTATGATATGAGGGCCACAGCCCGCGCATAATATAACATAAATGAGTT
>JAHZMX010006469.1:0-18466 GCA_027743895.1 Seira musarum | reverse complement strand
CTTCCTTGTAATTGACAATAGCAATTATATGGAGAGTCTCTTAATAATAAAGTCTCTTTATAATTGCTAATTTAAAATTCCCGCTGGGGTGCAATTATTCGGAAGTTACACTGTATAGATATTGCAGTCTTGCAATTTGTGCTTCAATAATTTCGCCGTGTTTGTCCCTTAAACTTTTTTTTTGCATTTATTTTAAAAGTATTTATGATCAATTTCGAATGTAATGCGTAATTCTAATAAATAAACTAAATAATGCGTCATTACATAGTTCAGAATTATTTCAGATTTATAATGCTATTAATTCATTCTTTTTTAATACAAACGGTAACAAAATATCGTAACAAATCAAGGAAATAATAAGAAAAATAAAATATTCGCGTCAAAGCATTATTTTTGCGTTACATCTCCGTCTCAATTTTCACTTCCACAAGTTCCACCTCCTTTTGCTGATCAGTCTCATTCTCGTAATCTTTTTCTTTCTTCACAACATTCTCCACATCTGGAATCACCGTTTGAACCACGTCGTACTCAACTTCCGCTAAGCATATTCGAAGCTCAATAAATTGCTAGGGATTAAAAGTGACGTAAAACCATCAATAATTTGAATTAAAAGATACTATAATGTATGATTGAGAATAATGCAGTAAGAGTCATGTATTTTATACTTACATCAATCATCCAATTCATTTCAAGGCTTTGAGCCCAGATAAGCATGGTATCTGTGATTCGCAAATTTCCAGCGTTTCGTTGCAAAATCGTCGCAGTATTGGCCATGCTATTTCTTACGGAGCGAAATAATCGATACATGTAATGCATGAGACGATTCAACTTCCTTGCTGTGATCGAACACTCCCTGCACCAGTAAAACGATTTGGTAGGTACTTTCGGCGCTGACTCATGATTTTCAGGCCACTCTCGGTAGGTCACAGGATTATACGGTCTTTCGGTTGCTGGCGTCGATCGAAAGGTAACCTCTACCATTGGTAATCGGTTATTTGGACAGGCAGAGCAGAGTTTTCTCTGGTCTTGTTTAACTCCATTCCAGTTCTTGGCGGAGTATTTCATGTGAGGATATAATTCAATGTTTCTCTGAAATAAAAAAAAGGAAGCATTAAATGCAGTAATAATCTCCAGCATATTCCAGAACACAAAATTCATTGCTATAAGTTTTTCCACTTACAACAGTTTCTTTATTTAGAAACGTCGTTTCGCAAGCTTTCTGAACGATATTCCTAATCACTTGATCAATTTTTTGCTTTGATGCAACAAGTGGGTCCAGAGTTTCTATGAAACATCGAGATCATAACAATAACCGCATTTCATTTTCAAATGGTAGTAGTGTTTAATGTCTTCTTACCATCAGGCAGACGAGACATCACGTCAGGATACAATACCAGGTAGGACATGAAATGGTTCGTCTGTATGAAGTCGCGTCGGAGATATTCAGTCGTGTGGATTTTTCCCATTTGCTTCACCAAACGATTGAGAGTCGACTTATCCGTGTATGGAAAATAGATACTGCGTTCTACCATTGCCTTCAAATTATCAGTCTCCGGAAAAACCACTTTTTCTTTTGCTATATCGACGTATATGGGCTGGAATTGGTCATAAAACGCTTCACTTGTAAAGTCCTCCTCTAAAAAATACCATCGAACACACGTGCTAACATGAAATTGTCGACCACCATATTTGGCGGGGTAAAACTGCAAAAGATAACGGTCTGCCTTCATAATCTGCCAGAGACACATGTCTTCCGGTTTCTTCTCAATATCTGACACGTTCATTACAAAGGCACCATCTCCATATAATCGTTCTTTTTCTTCAGGAGAATAATTGGGTCGAAACGTCTTAGTCATAGCCACTCGTCTACCAAGTCTAATTTGCTTTAGCTGTCGACTAACGTCTGCCGCAATATCATCGTGGGCAACTATAGGTTTCTGTTCATGGTGCTCTACTTCCACTTCCATTTGGGCGGATGAATCTAATTCTTCCACTTCCCTTTTGATAATTTGAAGATCAGGCGTTCTTGACCCTGAACCATTTCCAATCCGTGGCCGACCTCTACTGGCGAAACCTAAAAAGCATGATTTGCAAAGTTATAACTGTTATAAGCTATTCAATGTTTTATGTGAAATACAAAATGAAGAAGTTTTATAAATTAAATACCTCTCCCCCTGCAAGCCTTTGCTACAGAGCGCGCGATTTGGATTTCTTTGTCCCCAAAAACCTCAGATGTATTATCACTATCAGTGTCATCACTACTCCCCCTGCGTGAAGCTCTTGGTGAAGATGTCCTATATTTGCGATCGGTGGGGGTTGGCGAGTACTCAGAGTCAGAGGAGCTTTCCACATATTTTGGTCTACCAAAAGATTTTTCCAGATCCGGATTTTTCTGTAATGCCGTTTTACTTCGAGTGGTTCTCCTGGTACACTCTTCGCTCCCACTACTTTTGTCCTCTGAGGAGACAAGACGCATACTTCTCCCTGATGTCGATCTCATATCACCTCGTTCTGCACCAGATGATCCTACTGCAGATAATGAGATAGTTAAATTATTTAATTTAAATAATGTACGTTGCTCAAGTTTGAATATGAAAGAAAGAACTTACGCTTCTTTTTACCATCCGTCCGGTCGTTATACTCCAAATCCTCACCAGGTGTAATGTCTTCGTCTATTTTGCCCACATTTCTTGTCAGTTCTTCTGTAGCGTCAGAGTCTCCGGGGGTGGCTGGCATATCTTGGTCATCAATTTCCTGCTTTACATTTTCGAGCTTTATTAAATTTTTTTGTAGTAACCCTTGTGCCAGGTAAGAGTCCACTTCACTTTTAGGAACTGATTCAGTTTCTACTTTCACCTTCACTTCCTCAACGACATTCGCATTGACATTTTTGATTGAGGTTGTTTCATCTTCTTGGGACTGCTCTCCTAACCGAAATATATCTGGAGGTTTTTTAACCGTTCGATTTATCATGGCTTGCTTAGCCTTTTGGATGCTAGAGGACAATGACGAGGATGGTGCGCCAAAATTCACGATTTTTGGAGCGGACACGGGTACTATTGGAACTGGAGAAATGATGCCTCTACTAAGTTGCTGGTAGGAAAAAAAAGTAGACGTTACTGCCTGCATATTTTGTTCTACGTCCACATTTCTCCTGTTGTCCACTACTATTTTTCGCTTTTTGATTTTCAAAAATCGAGGAAGCATTGGGGAGTCGATTCCGGGATCATTGGTTGAAATTGAAGGCAACTGTTTCTTCTCGGATTTTTCTAGTTGTTGCTGCAGTATAGAAGGCGAAGTTAAAGGAGAGGTAACCTTCAAACTAGGCTCTTCTAGTTTCACAGGATTTGAGTTTGGACTCGTCTGTTGTATTCCTGAAGACTGTGTAATATCCGGTGAAAGTTGTTGAGTTCGCTTTTGACTGGGGGACTCTGGCCTACTAGACTCTGCATTTACATTTTGGAGGGAATCGTCACAAGATTTGATAAGTGACGACAAATGATTTTCCCCATCAACTGGTCTTATTTCTGGAGGAGGGGCAATTGCAGGAGTAGGAAGGCATGGTGTAGTACTTTCAAAATCAACTGGTCGATTAGGTTCTTGTTGATCCTGCTCATCTCTATCGTGTTGTGAAGAACTAGAATTACCTCTTCCACGGCCACGACCCCTTCCACCCCGGCCGCGAGGTTTACTCGCCAAAACAGGTGATTTAACAATGCTTGTAGATTCATTATTGGCAACTACTCCCCGCCCCCTACCTCTTCCACGACCACGTCCTCTCGGTCTTCCTCTTGCCCTTCCCGACGGAGAGGACTCCACTACGTCATTTTGAGGCAGAAGATTGGGATTTTTCATCGGCTGATCAGCTTCGAGTACGTTCTGAACAATGTTGAACTGAGCCGTGTCCGGGGTGCATGTCTAGAGATCATCAAACGGATTAGTTTGGAAAATATTCTTGACTGCATTTTGATTGGATCCTGAAGAAATAGCAAAAGAGTTTACCAGTGAGGAAGCATTAAAACTTGCAGCTACAGCAAACAGGTCCCTCCGGGAGCCTACACAACCAACTTCCGGACGCTTTTCCATTCCTTTTAGATTTCTATGAAAATACTGCTGATCAGATTGAATTGCGGCAGATTCTTTCCTATCATCATCTTCCTGTACCTCTAATCTTTCATTTGCACTGGTTGAATCTGTGGATAGTTTATAATAACAATAAATTGGCTGAGCTTTAACATTGTGGAAATGAGTGCAGTGTTTACTTTTACTTACTGAATCTGTTACTAGTTTTTGAATTTCTACGGCCCCTCGATGAGCCTGGATTCCTTCTAGAGCTGGTAGGACTACCAGAGTTGACAACACTACTAGCGAATTTAATAACCGAAGGTGGTCGTTTCTCTGAGGCCATTGAGATGGTACATGGAACCTGAACCACATCACTTGTAGTGCCAGGGCGGAGAAATAAATGAGGTTGTAATTGGATTTGACTGCGAGTTTCCGTCTGCATATAATTTTGTTCTGGCATTGTCAAATTTATGGGTGAACTCTGAGGAATGGCAGATGTAGATGGAAAGCGGGTTTGATTTGAAGCAGACGTTAGTCGACTTAACTCTAAAAGTCAATCAAATAAACGCATATTGAAAATTCTAATTCTTTTAAAAGGAAAATAAAATGAGTACCTTGCACTATCTTCAGACCTTCATCGTAAATATTTAAAGTGGGCCCCGTGGGAGTCTGAGGTTCAAAGCTGAGAAAGTTGTTTTCTTCTGTCATTGTAGCTCTAACAGGCAGTCCAGACACAGGAAGAGCTGCTGCTGCAGTCATTGGGGACGACGACTGGGCCTGTACCTGCTGAGGGATTCCACTTGCAGAAGCGTGAAACTTTGCCATTAATGGTCCTTGCCGGTCATATAAAATTCCTCCCGTTGACAGTTGTTTCTGTATCTCTTGGGTATCGTCTAGAAACCCCTCTGGCGGAGGCAACGGCGAAGTCATCATATAACTCTGGGAATGGGTGCCGTCCTCTCCCACCACAACTATGGATTCCCTGTTGAGATTGATGCCGTGATTAGGAAAATCGTTGGGAGGGTAACTAAATTTGGATGGGATAATATTATTATAACGGTGGCTCAAGGGAAATGCTTGTTGTTGTTGTTGTTGTTGCGACAACTCCGCTTGTGTTCTCCGATATAGTTCATGCTGATCCACATTGGGGTAATTAGTAAAGGAAGGGGCCGACGCTGAGGTCGTAAAACTAGTTTCATAATGGGGAAGGGGAAGATAACTTTCGATTGTCACTGACTGTTGCTGTGGTTGTGATGAAGCGGGCGAGTGAAGAGAATGCTGTTGCTGACTTATGTTATTCACATTCCAGTTATTTACATCCATTTTGACTAACGTGATCACAGAAAATCCACACTCCAAAATGCAATTTAATCTCAATTAATTGCAGAACGTAACTGCAATTAATCAGCGACTTGAACTATATTTAAATACAACAACTTTAACCAGGTCGCTTGCGCGCGACTTTGGTACATAATAATAAGGGGTAACCTGAGTCATTCGTGAGTTGGTATCTTTGTTCTTTTTTTCTCATAATTCTGTGCAAGGGAAAAAAACTTCGCAATACCAAAAAATCCAAATTCAAGAATGGCAAATGGCAAATAGTGGAAGACATAGTCATAGTCCCAAATTCATAAAGATCAATGTGTATTTATTTAGACCAAAAAATAAAAGTAAAGAACAACTTAAATTAAGATTAGCTTAACCTATTATGACATTACTAAATGACAAATGACAACCTTTTAAGCAATTTCAGAAGCATTTCAACTGAAAAATATGTATTCTTTATAATTAAGCTTCATTTTTTTATGTTGTAATTTTTCAATATGACTGTTGTAGTAAAAAGTAAAGTTGGCATGATCCTGGTTAACACGCTTTCATGAACAATCAACAATATAGCGGCTTATTTTTATTGTGCCCGATCAAACTTTTAGCACTGGCAAGAGAAATGATATGGTGAAGGTTTAAACATGATTCGCTCGTGTGAATCAAGAGGCTGATGAAATCCGGACTTATCACCTCATGAAGAGAGAGAGAGGGTTATCGAGTTAATTGCATCATTCCAATAAATCATAAAAAATTTTTAGTCTCTGGCTTATATTTACTTTTCTAAATTGCAAATGTTGCATGAGTATGGTGCGGAGTGGTGTTGGGAAAGGTTGTGAGAGGATAAAACTGCATACTTTATTTTATGAGGAAAATGGAACCACGGTGAGATTTTGTAAAAGTTTTATAGATTTTTACAGCAATATTTTAAAACGCGTTACTATGAATTTTGTAGCACAATAAAATCAACCGTGGCTTTCTACATCAACGGAGAAAAGCATGAAGTGGATGGGAACATTAGTCCCAAAACGGCGTTGGTCGATTATATCAGAGATGTTGCAAATCTCAAAGGCACAAAGGTCACATGTCGTGAAGGAGGATGTGGAGCTTGTACTGTGTCAGCAAAGATAATTGATCCGGCAACTGGGAAGGAAGTGATCAAAAGTGTGAATTCGGTAAGGAATTGTGACATGTCCACTGTGCCCCAGAAAGAAAGCATTTTATAATTCTAACTCCATTTGCAGTGCTTAACTCCGGTTTTGAGCTGTGATGGATGGGAAATTTCAACGGTTGAAGCTCTTGGGGATAAACTGGAAGGTTATCACGTTGTTCAAAACAGAATCGTGAATTTTCATGGCACTCAATGCGGCTACTGTACTCCATCCATGGTGATGAATATGTACAGTCTCCTAGGGGCAAATGAGCAAAAGGTCGTCATGGAAGATGTGGAGAGCAACCTGGACGGTAATATTTGCCGATGTACTGGCTACAGACCGATTCTGGATTCATTCAAATCTTTAGCAATAGACGCGACGGTGGACCTCCGGGAAAAATGTGTAGACATTGAAGAATGCATTTCATGTCCTCTAAAGAAAATTAATCCGAAGGGGTACTACTCTTTTGGAAAAGTGAAAGAATCGGCCCAAACAAAAATTCATACGACTACAGGTCAAACTTGGATTATTGCAAAAACTATGGAGGAAGCGTTACGCGGTAGTAGTCTGGCCAACGCTCACAAATCAAAATCACTTGTCAGGTTTCTGGCCGGAAATACAAGCACGGGGATCTTCAAAAATGAGGGTCCCTTCGATGTCTTCATTGACATTAATGGAATACCGGATTTGAAGAAAGCATCAGTAAACAACGAAGGTGTCCTTCTTGGTGGCGGCGTGTCCCTAACTGAGACCATAAAATTGTTAAAGAATTGTTCCAAAACCCACAAAGGATTGGAGTACACGAGGCGAATCAGTAAGCATCTCGAGAGGGTTGCCAACGTTTCCGTAAGGAACACAGCAACGCTTGCGGGGAACCTTATGATCAAACATAAATACCCAGAGTTCCCCTCAGACATTTTCGTCATCCTAGAATGTTCTGGAGCCCAAATCACCATCGCCTCTTTGAATAATAATGTTGTTGAACGGCAAAGTTCAATTTCCCCCAAAGAATTTCTCGAGTTGGATATGACATCTAAATTAATAGAATCCATTCACCTTCCAACACACGAAAATTGTCATTTTAGGAGTTTCAAGATCACCAGAAGGTATCAAAATGCACATGCTTACGTAAACGCTGGGCTACTCTTTAAACTTGGAAACGACATGAAAACTGTAGGAAAGCCTAGCTTGGTCTTTGGAGGAATTTCACATTCTTTTGTAAGTACTAACGATAACGATTTGTTTTCTTTAGAATCTCTCCTAAAAAAGTTGTAAAACGTATACATCTATCAAAACTGATGAAAAGTGTGCAATCGAAATTCTCTTTCATCAATATTTTTTATCGACAGACTATTCAAAATCGTTTGGACATGACTCCCGGTTCATGTTAATTGTGATTTTGGATTTTCATTGTAGTTATTAGCATGCTATAATTTTTATTAATATAGATACACGCCAGCGAAACCGAATCAGTTTTGAGCGGAGCAACGTTAAATGACGAAAATGTTCTTCAAGACGCGTTGAAATCTTTGGAAAACGAACTGAAATCTACAATCCAGACAGGACCACTGGAATCATCTCCCCGCTATAGGATCCAACTAGCGCAAGGACTCTTGTACAAAACAATTTTGGAGATATTGTGTGATAAAGCTCCCAGTAGAATTCGCTCGGGGGCGGGTGATATCCCAAGGCTGTTGAGCAAAGGAAAGCAGGAATTCGATAGCGCCTCCGACACATCGCTTTACAAAGCAATCCCTAAATATGAGGCGGGGATACAAGCCTCAGGAGAAGCAGAGTATACTGGGGACATTCCACCTTGGCCAAATGAGCTCTACGGAACATTTGTTTGCAGCACTGTGGCATGCGCTGACCTGGAGGGAATGGATGCTTCTGAAGCACTGAAACTTCCTGGTGTTCACGCTTTTATCACTGCAAAAGACATCCCTGGAGTTAATGACACTTTGAGGTATAACTTTACCCCAAGTGTCATGCAAGAACAAGTGTTCGCCACTGATCGGGTTTATTATTATGGCCAAGCACTAGGACTTATACTTGCAACTACACCCGACATGTCCCGGAAAGCATCAGAACTTGTCAGAGTCACTTACTCGAATGTAAGGAAACCAGTGGTTGCCATCGATGAGGCAGTTAAGATTGAGGAAAGAGTTAAGTCATTAGGAGTGGTCACCTCAAAGACCGATAAAAATATCAAAATGGTCCACAAAGTTAAAGGAACAGTAAAGGCAGGCTCCCAGTACCATTTCCACATGGAGAATCAAGTAGTGGTCTGCCACCCTAGGGAGGATGGGATTGATGTGTATAGTTCCACCCAGTGGATAGATCATGTGCAGAATACAATTTCCCTGATCCTTGATATCCCAACAAACAGCATCAACGTTCAATGCAGACGAGTTGGTGGAGGATTTGGAGCCAAATTAATTCGACCATCGTTTCTGGCGTCAGCTTGCGCCGTTGCCACATATAAAACGGGAAGACCGGTGCGCGTAGCGTTGGATTTGGAAACAAATATGAGCATGCTTGGAATGCGTCTACCATACTTTATTCCATATGAGGTTGGTTTTGACGACGATGGTCGCATTGGGAGCCTTAATATTGATCTTATCTGTGACACTGGATACTCCGGGAACGAGCCAACATCTTTCCTTGCCAAGGGCCATTTACAAAACATTTATAAATGCAATGGTTGGAACGTAGACCAAAAATATGTGACCACGGATACGTCTTCCAATACATCGTGCCGCGCTCCAGGCAGTACACAAGGAATAGCGGCTATTGAGTGGATTATGGAACATGTGGCTGCTTATTTAAAGAAGGATCCCCTGGAAGTGAGGAGGGTGAACATGCTTCAGGATGGTGATCCATTGCTTCATGGAAACATACCCCATTTTGAAGGAAAAAATATGATGGAGGAAATGCTGGAGAAAATGAAGGTTGAGGGGCAATATGAGAAACGACTAGAAGATATTAAAAAGTTCAATGAAGAGAATCGATGGAAGAAAAAAGGCATTGCGGTGCTTCCGGTAAGGTACCCTGTTTCTTACTGGGACAGGATCATGCCAGCCACAATCGTCATCTACCACAAAGACGGACAGGTGGCTGTGGGACACGGTGGTATTGAGATGGGACAGGGTTTAAATACTAAGGCGATACAAACTGTCGCACAAGGGCTGGGTGTACCCATCTCCTATGTGAAGGTGAAGCCAACAAACAATTTTGTGGGGGCAAATGCGTTCTCTTCAGGTGGAACTATTACAAGCGAAATGGTTTGCTACGTAAGTGTACATTATAAATTATGATATCAGACGACAAAGACCTGAGAGTGGTCATTTAGAATTTTTTTGAATGATTCATTTAGAGCTTGATGAAAGCTTGCGAAGAGCTCCGAAAAAACCTTAATCCGATTCTGGAGAAGTTGGAGAACCCGACGTGGGAAAAACTTGTACAAGAGGCTTACAACGCAAAAGTCCGCCTATCGGCTTCGTACACGTATGTATCATTTCATAGCTCTCCATTTAAGTCGTAGCTCTCAACAGTTTTTTTTTAAATTGCATTCAAAGCTGTCCAATTTAAATGATTCCATGAAATTCTTCAATGACAGACCCAATGCCAAGGACGATTTAAAAGGCTATGACGTTTGGGTTCTCAGCTTAACTGAAGTTGAGATCGATGTTCTCACGGGTGAATACAAAATTTCTAAGACACACCTCTACGAAGACACGGGAAAGAGCCTGAGTCCTGCGGTGGATCTAGGGCAAATCGAAGGTGGGTATATATTTGGACAAGGGATGTGGACGACTGAAAAAATTGTTCATGATGATGAAACGGGAAAATTGTTGACGAATGGAACTTGGGTAAAATTAAAATAAACAATTCGGTCTAAGTTTTAATGACGCAATCTCTGTTCTAACCTCTTTTATTTTGTTCCATCATCGCATTGACTACTTTAGGACTATAAAGTTCCTTTCAGCAAAGACATCCCAGAAGACTTTTGCGTAACTTTGTTGCAAAATGCCCCGAATCCTTATGGAGTCCTGAGGTCAAAATGTACGTTAGTTCATAAAAGATTTTATATTTCTGTAAACAAATCTTATTGTTCGTCATTCTTTTTAAAGCGACTGGAGAGCCCAGTGTTGACGCTGCCTTTTGTGTGGTTCTTGCATTGAGAAATGCTGTGGCTGCTGCGCGAGCTGATTTGCATGGGAACAATGAGTGGTTTGAAATGCCGGGACCCGTCACACCCGAAGATATCCATCGATTGTGCAATGATGACTGCGTCGACTTCGATATTTCAAAATTTAGAATAAATTGAATTTGAAAAATAAATAATATGAACATACGAAAATAACCTCATAGTTTCACTTTTGCTTTGGAAAAAGTGTTTGTCAACTAGACCTCGTCCGTTCTTAGTTTAGTCTCATCAATCTCAGCGGTTCTTGGTTTTAGTTCTGATCTTCAGTTGGACGACGAAGTTAGAGGTAGTAATTGGATTTAGACAACGATGGAAGAAGATACAGGAATTGAAAAATTTTGTTTCCTCATAGCTCTCATCATTATTGCATATCTTTCATATTGGGTCATTCTGAAACGACACTTAAATAGTGAATCCAATCCTAGTCCCAACTATCCCCCTGGACCATGGAAACTTCCAATCGTGGGTCACATGCCATTTCTCGTAATGGATCCCTACAAAACGTTGGAAAATTATGGAAACAAATATGGCAGCGTTTTCTCCATTTTTCTCGGAAATTATAGGTACAAAATTTTACATGTGAAGATTTTGCTTCAGACAGCATGAACTTGTTTTTTTTAAAATTTATTCAGGGTCGTTGTATTAAACGACTACCACGTTATACGTGAAGCTTTTAAGGAAGATACCTTTTCCGGGCGACCAGACCTAAAAATGTTGGAGGTGCGAAATGCAGGCGTGAGAAAAGGTTTGGTTTGCAGTGAAGGGAGAACTTGGACGGAGCAAAGGAAGTTTACTTTGAGGCATTTAAAGGATCTAGGTTTTGGAAAGCGGTCGATGGAATCACTGATTCTTGAAGAAACAAACGAGTTGATAGGAAATATCAGGTGCGCAAGCATTTATTTATATAACGATTGTAATAAGATGTTGAACTCGTGGTATTCAATAGGTCTCAAGTTGGTCAACCCGTTAATTTACTGAGCCACTTTCAACTTGCTGTGCTAAACTCGTTGTGGAAAATTACATGCGGTGAAAGATACAGCCACAATGATACAAGACTTCTAGATATCCTGAAGAAAACCGGAGCGTCAGTTAATATTAATTACAACACAAAAATTTAAAACAGATTTATCAAACGGGTTTTGTCATTTTTCTACAGAGATTTATCTGAAACGCAATACACTGGACCAATCCTCTTCCTTCCGTGGCTTGTTCAGATTGCCCCAGGATTGACGCGATGGAATGCTTTTGTCAACTCTATTCATTCCGTGCATGCTTTCTTGAAGGGAAAAATCACGGCACATAAAGACTCATTTTGTCCAGAGAATTTAAACGATTTCATTGATCACTACTTGGCAGAAATTAATCGGACCACAGACAAGAGCTCTAGTTTTTATGGAGATGAGGGTGGTCAGTGAAATACTGAAATGTCTTTACTAACTGTCGGTCATACCTTTTGCCTTGATTTTTTCTAAAAATATACAGAGCATTCATTGTTGGTGACTCTACTTGACCTGTTCATGGCTGGGGCGGACACTACGAGTACAACTTTATATTGGGCGTTTCTCTACATGGTTTTGTACAAAGATGTACAGGGAAAAGTTCAAAATGAGATTGATTCTGTGATTGGATCGTCAACTCCATCATTAATGCATAAAAAACGGTAAGAAAACCATCGTCACAAGTATCCTCATATGTATCATTAGCTTCTTTATATTGTGTTGTGTTGTGATTGATACATACACAATTGTAACAGGATGCCTTACACTGAAGCTACGATCAAAGAGATACTTCGGAAGTCATCCTTGGTTCCACTAGGACTTTTCCATAGCACAACTGAAAATACTAGTACATACAATCATTTATTCAAAAGCAATTAAAAATATTTCCAAAACGTGATCAGTGATTTGTGGGACAGAATTTTTCGGCTATGACATTCCCAAGGATACGGTTGTAATCGCAAATCTTCACAACTGTCACAACAACCAGATGTACTGGCACGATCCAGAGAACTTTCGACCTGAGCGATTTATGGAACAAGAAAAGTTTGATGCTTTCCTGCCGTTTTCCGCAGGTTTCATAAATAACTTGAGTATAAAATTCAAATATGAGTGTTAAATAATGCCATTTTTATTTAGGGAAGCGTGTGTGCCCAGGTGAATTTTTGGCAAAGGATGAACTGTTCTTGCTTTTCGTGGGCCTTCTGCAGAATTTCTCTTTCACACACGATCCAAACAAATCACTTCCATCAGAAAGGCCGAAAATAGGCATTGTTTTAAGCCCAAAATCATACACCGTCATTGCCTCAGAGAGAGTAGAATTGGGGGGATAATGAGACAATATCGAGATTATTCTAATTATTTTATGAATTAACGAGTAGTATAGGTAGCAAATAATTCGTAAACAAAATCAAATATAATGTCGGGAAAATATCAATAAGAAAAAAATGTTTTACTAATTTGTATGTAAATTTCAATTTATGCAAACATTACGAGGAAGGCGAAATTGGAGACAAAGGATATAAGATGATGTGAATGATAAAATAATCAGTAATTACGGGAATAAAATAGTTTTTTTATTTCATCCACGCAAGTCATGAACGTTATTTATGAGAAATGAGTAATTACTTTTACGGCCATGTAAGCTGTGGCGATTTGCCCGGTCGCAAACGCTATCACCCGGGATGGTTGGGGAACTTGGAAAATGGCATACACCAACGTGTGCACGACTCTCGCTCCAGTAAAGAGCTTAAAGAGGAAGTTGGCGGTGGAGGGGTCAGGTTTCGTGAAACAATATAGTAATCCTATGGCAAAGAATGGAAGGATATTTTCGAGATCGTTGAGGTGCGCCCTTCGTACTCTTTCCACGTCGGGGTCTGCGGTGGTCACCTTTGCTATCTTATTCCATTTTGCATCTTCTGGATTCGCGAATGCCTAGACAACAAAACAACTTGTTAGTTAGTAAGTACTTGAATCTAGCGAACCTGTATAATTTTAATTGAGCATACCAGTTTAGAGAACCTTTGCCTGGCCGTAAGACCGGACATTAGGAGCATTTTCATGACTAAAATGCCTGAATAAAAGGCATAAGACTTGAATGCAGTTTCGTCCAATTCCATCATTTTTTAAATTTTAGAATAGTTAATTAACTTAATCCTTTCACGAAAAATGAGTCTTAAAATCCCGTAACCAATTTTTTGATACCACAATTAGACCTGAATGGCAGAATGACTATTAAAAGTTTAATTCCGTCCTTAGATGTTTCCCATTCCTACCCACGTACAACTTTGTAATAATCATCCAATTCCTCAAATGCTAACAGGCCATTGCAAATTCACGTACTACTGAAAGTGGCAATCATTAAGGTCATCACGAGATTACATATTTGCCATCATAATCAAGGACGTGGTCATACTGGTTGTTTATTTCACAAAGTTATCTCACGTATTTATATTGCTTTAATCTACTGAACGTGTCAAATTCAAATTTCAAGTGCATAGACTGTGGGATGTATGATCGTCGTTGTACCGAGTGAGATGTGACAATGAGGAGTTTGGAGTTTGGATGGACCAGTTGATTAGATTAAGTTATTTGAGAAATTAGTTCAAATCAAAATGACAACGGCAAGAAATCATAGAGAGAAAACTAGAATCATATCCTGATTAATGCTACAATGTTCCTTCAAGTTTAAGAAATATGTTTCACCATATTTCAAAGTCATTCTTCAGTCTTGCGAACATATATTTACGGTACTTACTTGTTTTATGCTCATGACTTGTATGCATTTCAGCAAAGTTATCTAAAAATAGCTAATGAAAAGTTTTTTTTTTTTTCATAAAACAAGCACCGATGTCAAAAACATGTACCTCAATCCATTCTCAACCATAATCACATTGCCCAAAACCTCTGCAATGTTTCCACATTTGTGTTTGCTTCTACATTATTTTTGAAAAACGTGAATCTAGTAAGTTGTGAAAAAATGGACGGTAAGTATTTCTTAGATTCTAAAAAAACAGAAATAAATTAAACATGCTCATTAAGTAGCTTAGAAGCTCATTAGTGTCATTAGTCAAGAAAGTTGCTTGGAATGCCTGGAAATGCTTGTCGCACACTCCCCCACAGAAGGAATTAAGCAATATTCCAGAAGCTATTCGATATTGCATTTTGCATTGCATCATTTTTTAGGCTTGCATTTCCAACTTCCTGTTTACTTGTGTGTGAGTGAGATTCATAATGTGTGATCTGGATTGGATCCCATGCAAGCCAAGCTTGAAAATATATCTGGAGTCATGCTGCTGACTCAGCATAATTTTGTGCGCATTATTATGCAATGTTTGGTATGCTTGGAGAAACA
This sequence comes from Seira musarum, assembly GCA_027743895.1. Taxonomy (NCBI): domain Eukaryota; kingdom Metazoa; phylum Arthropoda; class Collembola; order Entomobryomorpha; family Entomobryidae; genus Seira; species Seira musarum. Next base: position 3,364 of record JAHZMX010006469.1, on the reverse strand, counting down.
CATTCTTTTTATGATGAAAACCAGCGATTATTAAAAGCATCTTGCTTGACATTAACCCTGACACCTAAAGTCTTTTTGAAAATAATTGTTATCTTAAGACACGTAAGTTTAGGATAATTATCAGCATATTATAATAACATATTTACTTAGTGAAGCAATACAGATATAACCCTGGGGTGATATCTATAATAAGGATGTAATGGTATGCATTTGACTATATGTATGACATGACTGGAGAAGAAACATAGCCTGAGCATCGAGCTTATGACAATCTGTTTTGTCATGAGATGATGTTAATAGTCATATGTCCGTATTGAAAGCTTTTACGTGCTAACGTGATATGACTTCTCCAGCTGAATCTAAAAACAAGTCTAAAACAATTTTCGTTTTTTGTGGGGTAATGATTTCAGGTGGAAAGATAATTGCAGTGATTTCCACAGTTCTAGCTGCATTATTGGCAATATACACAAACCAAATTAATTCTCCAACTGTAACAACAGCAACTTCCTTCAATTCACTTCCAGAGGATCCAGATTTTTGTCCAGCGTCAGGACCTGCTTCTTCTTCTTGTGGGGAATCTTCCAGTGAAACTCTTTCCGAAAAAATGGTACTTATATATTTAATTTGTAAAATGCTACATAATATATCTTAGTTTATTTCCATCTTAAGACATTGATCTGATTTGTATGAATAGGGTGAGCCTTCCAGTATCTACGATCTCTCGTACACGAGCATAGATGGTACTCCTGAGTCCATGGAAAAGTACAGAGGTCACGTCCTCATTATTGTAAACGTCGCTTCAAAGTGCGGTTACACTTGCGTTAATTACGAACAGTTGACCGAGCTCTACGATAAATATGCGGAATCAGAAGGACTGAGGATTTTGGCCTTTCCGTGCAACCAATTCATGGGACAGGAGCCTCTTGGAGAAAAGGAAATCAAGGACTTTGCGGCTACCTACAATGTCCGTTACGACATGTCCCAAAAGGTGGATGTGAATGGAGGAAATACCCATCCCGTCTGGGCATATTTGGTAGGGCTAGTGTGAATTGAAGTTTTAAAAAATGAAGTTATATTTTTATATATTATTTATAAATTCTTTAGAAAAAACACCAAGGCGGGTTTATGGGAGACTTTGTCAAATGGAACTTTACAAAGTTCCTAGTGGACAAAAAGGGAAACGTTGTGAAGCGATATGCACCAACGACAAACCCAAGGGTAAGTGATTTTCACGCATTTCATAATAATTTTCCAAATGAAAAGATCTTTTTTTTTATTATGTATGTATTTATTTTATTCTTAGGATTTGGAAAAGGATCTTTTGGTCTACTTCAAGGAGAGCAGCTAAGTTCAATTTGAAGGGAAATGTGAGTCTTTGATGCGCCAAATGATTTTGTGTCGTGTGCTCACAGTTATTGTATTTTGACTATCCATTACAATTAGAATTTAAAGTTCTCAAATCACATTTATATTTTATTTTACATCTTCAAGACATGATCGTGTTACTATTATAAATGTTAAATTGTAAATTTTTAAACCTAAGGAATTTAAAGTTTGTTACCTGTTAAATGTTCAATTTTTGAAATCTCAGAATTGATTGAATGGTCCACTTTTTGACCAATTAAAATTGAATGTTGAGAGTTACTGACAGACCATTGTCTTTTCCTTTGGTTCACCACTCCAGTATGATCCTTAACTTGTTGCCGGGACCGATTGCCGCCCTAACCATACGGCAACGTCTACGGTCGTCTTCCAGATTTTGTCCTACTTTGACTTTAAAACTGACAAACCCAAGGTCCAACTGTTCCTTACACAACTTTGAAATTTTATCGTCGGAATATCCAAGCCAACCGACGGATGTAGTGTAAGCCGGATATCCACTCTCCAAAACTTTGTCCATTCTTTCGGGAACGGTGCCCTTCTTTTCCTTCAATATTGCAATGCATTCTTCCGGTGTGATAACGTCGCGTCTGTGATCATTTAAAATTTTAATTACAAAATAAACTATATTGTTACATTACCCACGGAGTCCAAGAACCTTACATGTATCGAAAATCGATGCAATTGACCAAGTGCTCTGGTTCTAGGTCAGTCAATAGCTTCCAAACTGGTTTTGACTCTAGCCTCGCCCACAAATCCCAGAGTGCATTGAGTACAGCTGCAGTTGCTAGGTGAATGACACCCTTCTCCGGCCCCACCCATCGAATCTGCGATTCACTTGTAATGTTCCTGTAGAAGTTTCCAAAATTTTTAAATATTTCCAGGCAATTCTGGTCCTCCACCAGAGAGCTCAATGTTTTCACAGCTTGAACCACTATTTCTGTGCCCCGTCCGCATGTGAAGGTCAAACCATATCCCTTTGTAGGATTCTCCGCAAGATGTATTACCACGTAAGCGCAGGAATAGTCAGGATCTGTGTGCATTGCGTCGGAGCCATGGGCTTCCAACGATGTTGGGAAACGAACATCGCGTACCTCAACCTTTGAAATTGTTAGAGGTCCCTGTTCTTGATTTGATGACATTTTTGTGGCTTATGAAAGTTTTTAGAGTCCAGATTTTTAGACTGATTTCACAGATAAAGTGGAGCTGAAATGCTCAAAGTTACATAAGTTATATACATCTTTCTTTCTTTTCTGCTGTTGACATTTTAATTTAGTAGAAAAGTGTTTACCAAATGTGATCTTTTGAGTGTTAAGTATCATACTTGATGGTCCTCCATGATAACATATGTAAATATCTTAAATCTTTTTTACTTGTGAGAGTTGGTTTCACAGCTCAAGATCTTTACGATATCAATGTCATCCATTTGCATTCATTCATTGCAACCTGAAATTACTCTTACTCTAAACCCTGTACCTCCCATCTAAATCCCATATAATTCTTAAAGAGATTCAGTAATCTAGATTTAAATAAATAATAATGAAAATGAACCAAATATTAAAGCTTCTTTCCATTTCTTGTTTATGTACTTACATCTGCCAGATAAATGTGCATCAAAATCAAAATTATACCGTACATACAATTTTATCCTTACGCATTTGATTGAAATTTGATAATGCTATCTTCTCATTTCAAGCAATTAATGTAATTACATCAAAGCCTTTTCAAATATTAAAAAAACTAATTTCTAAAATTCCCTTTTCGTGGTTGTTATAAATATGATGTTTTGCACGCCAAATTCTTTTTTATGTTTCGCTTTGTGCAACTTAATACATTCTAAATCTTATGAAAATACCGTATATTCTGATTTAGAACGCGGGGTTTAAATAGAGCGCGGGTCTGATATAGAACGCGGGGGGTCGACGGTGATTAAATGAATAGAACGCGGGTCTCATATAGAGCGCGGGTTTGAAATAGTACGCGG
>JAHZMX010006468.1:0-28055 GCA_027743895.1 Seira musarum | reverse complement strand
TGTAGATGTGGATATGTTTATTATTATAACAGCTTGAGGTTTTTTGTTTCACTGAAAGAGTAATAATGGGAACATGATGATGATGATGATACAGTCAAGTTGGCTGGAGATCGTTGACTGCCTCCTCAAACTCTTCATCCTCTCTGGTTTCTTTTGCTTTCGGAGATGATGGAGACTGGTTAGGTGGTATGCGATTGCGCGATGTATTATGCTACGTAATTGTGGTTTCGTCTTCTTGATAAATCATGCCGGTTTTTTCTTAGATAACTTTTCCATTATTCCAGTGAAGAAGAAGCAACTTCATCATCATGACTCAGTTTTAGTTACTGGAGTGTTTGATTGAAGACGAGTTTTCCCTTCTTTTTCTCGATGCATGCCATATTATCATGGATAATATCTCATTCTCAGTTTCTCAGCGGTTAAATTTTTTTGTGTAAATTCAATTGTATGAAATTGAGGAATGCAGAATTTTGATAGAAAACATCATAGTTTTATACTTTACTCTTTTGATCCAGTTATCTGCTTAAATTCCAGAAGGAAAAGTGACTGAAAAAGAGTCAGGGGAGGCATGAATTGCTTTAATTTTAATGAAGCCGTACTCCAATGCAGAGCACAATTGACTTTTTGGTTCAGTTCTCCAGAAAGATTCGACAGGTTAGAGAGAGAAAAAATGACGAAGCTGGTTGAGCATAACCGACTGAGTGAGTGAATGACAGGTATTCAAAATCCAAAGTTAGAAATGGTCTTGGAATGCATTATCAACTTGTATCAAAGACCTGACAGATTATGTGTATTACGTGACTTGGGTAAAAGTTTATTGGAATGCGTGGCGAATAGCTTTATATTGAATAAACTAAACTGAAAAATGTTCTTTTTGTGGTTCGGCTTGACTTTATCTCCAGATTTAGAAATAAAGTTTTGTTAATCGTCTAGTTTCTTCGCCATTTAGATAGGAAGGAACAACGTCTCGGTGGATTGGATTGTTTGCAGAAACACTATTTGCTTGTTTTGATAGCGTTACTTGCTTGCATGGCATGGCATCATGATCAGATCACGATGATGGTGGTGGTGGTGGATGGTGTTGAGTTGGTGGCTGTTTAGTCGATCTTAAATTGCTTTTGAGTCATAAATGGCAAGGTAATCATTCCATAACAGGCCACCGTGAAAATGAGAATGGTGAAAAAAATGATGATTGCTTGAATTTTACTTTTACTAAACTCAATTGTTTATGTTTATTCTAGTGTTGGGTTTCAAACTTCTATGAACTCACCTTGCATTTTGGCTCAAAAGTTTTTGTAGCGTGCCGACATACGTTCACTCGACTTGCTTTGGCTTACCGGCAAAGCAAGTGCATTTTTGCTAAAGGTTTTTTTACTTGAATTCCCATCACACACGTTCATATTCATTCACTGTGCGATTAGTAAATGATCACTATCATCAGCAGCACGTTAAAGCCGGCTTACTTTTTTTCCACTGTGAGACTTGTGCATGTTTAAAAAATCTAAAAAAAAGAGATTTCAAAATGAGATAAGTCACACCAACCTCGTAGACAAACCATTGCACTGACTGACTGACTGTGCACGGCTGCGAGACAAAAGTTGTGCATGCTGGACTGCAAGTCATGGAATATACCCCAACCGAACCCAACTTCTGATTTAACTTTGCATTTTTTTAGCTTTAAGTTTGGGATAAAAATGTTAAAAGAAGAATGATTACATCATCAAATCATCATATTTCGCTATCAAATTGCAATAAAATATCTTTGAAATTGCCGTCTTTTTGTGCTTGCGGTCGGTCAAAAACTTTTGAGTAGAATACATTGTTTTCCGTGTGCTCGCGTTCCCATTTTACTGTCACGCGAACTAGTAAAAAAATTACTGATGATTATGTAAACGAGGATGGGGATATGATATTTTGAGTTTTCCTTGAAAAAGTATTTTAATGCCGTAAGACTTGGAATAATTACTTTAGAAAAATCTTTAAAGGGCTCATTAATACCGAATGAATTAGAACATGAACGTGATCGCAATACTTAAATAAGCTAGTTTTGGCCCTGAAACAAACTTAAAAAGCTCAAAAATATTTTTATTTGTACACATGTGCATTCTTCCTGTAGGATTTTAGAAAATTGAATGCATTCATGCAATTACTATTTCGATTTTTGACAAGCAATGCCTCAGGGTCATTTTCGTATTTCTGGAGCTTATCAACACAAAAGTAAAAAGTTCTTATACGAGAGATATGATACTTTTCAATATTCCGTCAAGTCATTCTCCAGCTCAAAATATTCTTGGAAGGGCTGGAAGCAAGCGGGGAACTACTAAACATCATTTTCATGTCTCGTCAGTCAGCATTTCTCCCTCGAGTAAGTCTGAATTGGTTGAGAAATTCAAGTCATGTTGTGGTTTTTCTTGATCATGTGTATACCCATAGTGTAGGCACATACAGACAGGTTCATTTCTCAATCACGCAAGAATACCCATGAAGATGTTTTTTGATGTGATGAAATTTGAAAGGAGTAACATCTGGATGAAGGTAAATACATTCGTCCTTGATAGTTTTTGGGGAGGCACAAATGTATAAAATTTCAACTTTATCGCTAAAAATTATTTGTCAATTACGCAGGTGAATTCACCTCAGAGAGTGCTTAATCGCCTGGAGAATTGAATATTGTAGTAAAGTCAAAATGTTACATTGTAATTACGCTCTGTAACTGCTAAAATGCATATCAAGCTTTTTTTTAGAAATGCCGTTATATTTTCGGTCGTTACACAGCGTGAGAAAGCGTAGGTCAAAGCATTATTACGTAATTATTCCTCTGAATCGCTCATAATTTTTTTTTTTTTGAATCAACCGGGATTGAGGAAATTCCAGAAATTTTATTCCCACTCCGAGTCGAGCTTGACTTGAAAAAGAACCCCGCTGTTCTATTCTACAAATAAGCAAGTTTATAACATAAATACAGTTCCTCTTTGCTGGCTTAACTCTCGTTTAAAAAGAGAATATTAGGTAATAGGAAAATGCGAATGGGCGCCTATTTCCAGTTCAGTTCATATTCAAAATATGTGAATGAATATTTTTATGGGGTGACGTGTCGCTCGCCATAAACGATTTCGTCAAAGTACTTACAAATATATTCATACTTCACCTTACCTGCCTATCCCAACGTAACACTGAAAAGAATTTCTCATCATATCATTATCATTAATATAGAGGTGCTCACTCACATCATAAAAGTAAAGAACGTACCCACTATTTCCTCTCCTCAGAGAAACGATGTGCTTTACAAAAAAAATCAAAGCAGATGAAATTGAAGGGTAGAAAGATATTGTATGTAATTTTAATATTTTCATATGCATTTTTAACGTGCCCGACGGTCTTAATGTCTTCATTTCTGTTCATCTTCTTGTCTTCCCTCCAGCCCAGCTCAGGCAAGAAGGTAGGAAAAAAATGACTTCTTCTTCAAAGCGAAACGAGTTGTTAGTTTGATACCTTCCATTTCTCCACAACAAGTCTTATTATACAGATAAGCTTTAAGTAATGGAAGAAATCGGGAGATGAAATAGTGATTTTTCTTCGCCTCTCTTTTTTTCATCTTAAACTACTACTTGCTTGCTGGTCTGCCCAGGTATTCATCTCGGTGGGGCAGATTTATTTTCCAAAAATCTCTCTGTGGGCTGCACTGTATTATTCCGAGAGAGAAGATTATTGCATCAACATTAACTAAATAACTATATTATACAGTACTAAAAACGAGGAGAGATCAAACCTGCCTGCGTGATCATGTGTATCATGATCATCACCACCGATGTGGCACTCTCATGGTGTTCATGGATGCATGCGAGCAACCATAGAATTATCTTACGATTTTCGTGGAGAAACAGTTTTAGTTTTTCCTCCTCGATACAATCACCATGCATTGCATCAGGTAGGTTTCTCTGAACATAGTTGTTGGTCTTTTCGTCTCCGTCGTGGTCGTGGTCTCACAGGTCCACTACTTACTTTTCTGTGGAGGTTCGATTAAACTTGGGGAGAAAGAATAGTTGTTTTAATATTATTTCTGGCTATAAATCAGACAAGATTATAATATATTGAGGTGGCCCTGGTCTGCCTGCTCTCTAATTAGGTTCTGATGGCCGTGTATTGTGCATGGTCGTCAAGAACGAAGAAGTTGGAGAGTAAAAAAAAAGAAGATGATTTTGTTGTAGAAAAGGAGAGAAAAATTGCCTTGTTCTTCTTTAACGATTCCTCGTCTCTCGCTTTGCCTCCCTCCTCATATCCATAATCATTTTCTCTTAAAGATTTCCAATTGTAATGTGATGTAACAAAGAGGCGAAAAGGGGATTATTGAGTCATTTTTTAAATGGACGTGAGTGAACAGACCTGAAGGAATGAAAGTTACTAATAATAATCTTCTCTCTAGGATTTAGTTGTTAAAGGTGCCTCTTTACACACAATATTACTTTAAAAGATGACGGCAGAAGAATATAATGATATGTTGATGTTGATAATGATGATTTGGTAAAGAAGAGAGATAAAAATTGAGAAAAAAGGTGATTAAAAAAAAGTAGGAAAAAAATATCTTATGGATAGAGAACAACTTTTACGTGTTTTCTTCAGAGACGACGAGCGGTGATAAATATTGGAACAGGATAAATTTGTTTTCAGCTTTTTTCTTAATTGTCCAGTCAGCTTGAAAAGTTTCTTGTCAGCGTAACACAAAAGTAACGAATGAATGTTGCTGGAGAAGTATAGATAGGGGATGAAGGGGTGTTTTTATCAACTTTTTTTATAATTCTAAAAATAATTAGATGTTTCTATTTTAGTTTCTTTTATTTCGTATTTGATTCCGTTAAGATAAAAACAGGAGGCTTTAGATTTTCTTCAGATGTAGGTTTACTGGTGCTGGGTTGTACTAATGTTTGAAGAAAATAATTATTAAGTCGGATTGGATAGGTATTCGCCTTTAGGATTTAATTTAATTGTCAAAAGCATGTATATTGTTGGTTGGTTATTACTCTACTTATTTCATGTTAATTTTTCAATAACAGATTTCTAATATTTTTTTTATTTTCTAAGTCCAAAGTAATTACTACTTTTATAAGCAGTAAAACAGTCAAGAAATGACAAGGACTCCATGAAATGTGGTTTCATTTTAAACTTTAAATTACGAATGAATAATTCATAATTACTTTGAATTTGGGTGGTTATAGTTGTTCTATTTCTAGTCTTATTGTGGCTCTGGTACATTAAAATCATAATGACTATATATTTTTGGTCACTTAAATTTTATTGCTCAAAAATCCGTTTGAAATAATGATTAAAAACTGAATAAGCTGTTAGCCTAATTTAGACCCGAAAAAGAAATCAGATAAAATCTCACCATAAAAAGCGACTACACATTCTTTCTCCAAACAATTAATGTATCCATTTGTCCAGTGGACGATGTGGTTTCCCTCAATAAAATACACATTCTTCTGAGGAAGAGGAACAACTTTTTTTTTTGCTTAATAGTTGAGAGTTTAGCTATTTCAATTGCAAGTAATTGCTCATAATCCGGTTCTCTATCTCCTCTAATGCATGCTCAATTGAGGGGAAAAAATTGCTTTGTTGTCCATCGTAAATATAAAGAGCACAATGAAGAAAGAAAGTAGTATAATCAAGCATTTGCATATTCATCAGTGTGGACTCCACTGATGTTTTCAGCATTTCCTATTCAAACATCTTCTTTGAAAATGAGAAGTAGCAACAGGAGCAAGACAATATAATAAAAGAGAGGAAAAGTGATTATGATGGTGAGGAATTACTCAGCCAAGCCAAGCCAGGTATCATCCTTTTTTAATAACCCCGCTATCCTTCTCTAATAATGCATATCAAAGGATTTTATAAAAAAATACTACTTACTCGCTTGCTCCTGCTCCTGTTTTTCTTTCTTGTCATCCGTATGGTGGAATAGAGATAAGATTGCAATTTACGCTTGCATATAAAACTACCTGCTCCATAATAATGACAATTGAAGTTGGGAAATTGGAATTTAAAATGAAGCCAGAATTATAATTACCTTTACACACATTCATGATGCATTCAGCAGATTCAATTGAGTGGTTCATCAGGTAAACACAAGAAGCTAGCTTAGCTTGTGTAGAAAGAGATGATGATGCTTGTCGTAATAATCAAGGATATTTTTTTACAGAATAGGTAATTATATTGTAATACCGGTGACGGAGAAAATGAAAGGGGATGAGAAAAAAGTTAGTTTTTCTTTGATCTCATTCTTTCCTCCTTCCATCATAAAAGAAAATCCATGAAAGCGAGATTCTTAAGCTGCAAAAAGCAGTTTGACCACGTACAACGGCATAGATGATGCTGATCATGATGATGATATTATAATAGTTTCATCCTCTTTTCTTTCTGTCAGTCAGTAGTCAGTGGCACCTGACGTTTTGTTCTCAATCTGTTTATTTCAATGAATTAGGCAGAAGAAGTTGTGTAAGTATTTCCTTTAAAACGAATAAGACCAGCTACTTTTATGTATATTGTCTTTGATGATCATGATCGTAATGATGGAGAATGTTTGCATCTCAATTCAAATTCCTACCAGTTCTTACTCCTGTATATGTACAGAGGGGCAAGAATTTCTCCAGCAAACCACTTAATCCTGTGGAGTTTTATTAAAAACTTCTTCTCTTAAACAACGACGGCAGGTTTTATTGTAGAAATTGTTTACTCAGTTCATCTTTTTTGCTACCTATTGATACTACCCATTGAGAAGGCAAAGGGGAATCAGAATCAAATCAAAAATTAAGTTTCTAGCCACGTACACGAAACAGAAGCATTTAGATTTTATTTGAGGACGATGATGATGATGATGACGACAATGATTTCGTATAAAAATGGGTGAAGTCGTAATCTCGACAAACCTCATAAAGAACAACATTGTTGCTGCTGGTATTTCGTAGTCAAACTTGGTTAGTTGGTGTGTGTGGTTAGTGCCTAAATTATTTTTATTATGGGATGGCATCTTTATTGCCATTTTAGTAATCAATGACTTCGGCATGTTTTCTTGTTTTAATCGCTATTTTATGAGGTAACGACAAATCACTACTTTCTACTCTGCCTATGGAATTTTAAAACTTTTAATGATCATTTCTACCAGTGATCAAACAATGCAACTAATGCAGAGATTTGAACTGCGTAAACTCTTTAGCCTTTTTTCTTAAAGGGTACAGTTAAGGATTTGACGGTCCATTTGTCATAATCTGAGCAAAGATCCTATTTCCAATACCTCTCAATTTCTATTTCTGTTGCTGTCAATGCATAAAGGTATCGAAACACCTTGCTCAATTTAATAAAGGCTTAATAATTTCCCCGACCTGAAAACCCAAAGTAAATGTAGTCAAAGTTGAAACAAAATTTTTTTCCTCTGTGATACTGTTGGAGACAAAGAGATTTACATTTGAAGTTATTGTCTGTGAGCTCCATTCCTATGAAGGTGTACGATCAAGGAAAAAAAGGGTTTTTAGAAAGTAAGAGAGATTGCATGTTTGAGATTTCAGCTCAATTGACTCTGCTGGATGAATGCTAATGAGGAGCAAGTGAGTGAGTGGTCTGGTCTGTCGGTCGCGGTCGGTTTTTTGCTTTTTCATCATCATTTTCTACAAAACCTTCATCCCTCTTGCTCGTCTCCTCAATGTAGGTTTTAAAAAACGGATTGTATATAAATGGCCCTAATACACTTGATATTCTTTTTTTTTGTCTTCATTTTCTGTCGTCGTCGACAGCGTCGTCGATGAGGATGACGATGAGATGATTGTAAATCGTCCAGTGGCTGGTTTGGTTTTCCAAGATGAAGAAGATGATGGTAAAGATGATAAAATAATATGAGGGTATACACACACTCACACATAAATACTCGTTTTCGTGTGGTAGTGATGGTGTGGCATTTTGTGAAAGACAGTGGCAGTTTCAATGTAGTTCCACAAAAACCACCAGTTTGATTGTTGTCTGTGTGGCACTTGTAAAAGAGGTTTCAATTCTCAATTCTAAGGTTTCATTCCTCTTTGTTTCTTTTCGTGTGCATCACGCACAAGGAAAGGATTAGACTGGACTGGACAAGTGCACGGACGGATCATGATGATGATGTGATCAAGATTTCAATACGAAACGAAACCAAGCACCATGATTATGCATGCGTTCTTCTTCTTCTTCCCTCTTCTTTGAGAATTGAATTTTTTAAGCGAACATCACGTCATTTTTTAATATCAATGAGCTCTCAATTTAACAAAAGTGAAGATAAATGAATAGATTTTTTTCATGTGTGTTCATCCAACCTCTCGCTTTCGTCATCATCGGTCGTCGGCAGTGAACAGTGAAGTCAAATTATTATTAAAGCTGCTGAGGGTAGACAGATTTTCCATGTGATGCCTTTTTGTCCAAAAGAAGCCAAGAAATTATACTTATGATGATGAATAAAAAACTCTGTGGACAGAAGTAGTGGTGGCGATGAAGCGATTTTGATTAAGATGATCGTAGTGGTAGTAGCTTTTTAAAACGGTATCTTGTGATGATGGTCTTTCGGTCGGTGGGCTTGATTTGATTGTCATAAAGTTATGAATTGCTTCGATGAGACGAAAAGTTAATCTTTATTCTGAGTCATGTAGTGCACTGACTGCACTCTACAGCTTTCGTCAAATAAAACTGGAATGATGGAAAGGAAAAAGAAGCAGATGATGATTTGACTTTGTTACCCGCTGCTCAGGAGATGATTGGTTTGATAATGGGCGTAATAATAATGATGATGCTAAAACGTTATCATCATGATGGAATAATAAAGCTGTAATTATAAGCTTCTTTGAAAAAAAAATCTCCATTTCTCTCTTCATTTTCATTTTTTTATTGTTCTGGAGTCTACCATGAATGTTGCAATAATGACTACTTCTATTGTTCCTTTAAAGGATCTTTTAGGCTACTGAAACACCAATTAATTACATTGCATGGAAAAAATGTTCTCGTTTGTAGTAAATCCAAACTAGGCAGGTAGGTATAGGTAGTAGGTAGCACCAGCACCTCTACTTACTTTTGTACAGAAGATGTGGAACAAATTGATGCCAACTTCATGGATTATGTAGCACGTGTGTGGCATTTTACATTTTTGCAATTCAAAATATTATTATGCTTCTTAAGGAAAGAAGATTTGCACACTTATGTGGGCGTATAATTTACCAAGAATTAACTGAAGTGTAAAAAGCTCCTCATATTTTAAACTGAGGTTGATGAAAAGCTAGAATTATCTCGGGGTAGAAGTCATCAGGTATCCAAGAATATGAATCAGAATTGTACCTGTTTTGGCAGAGTTTTGTGGATGAGTTGTGAAAACTTCCCCCATGGCATTAAAATACATTTTGTGGGTGGAAGGGTTGCTTTTGACGCATGCTTGATTTTTTTTATTTCTTGTGTTGGATTGACACATGGCTTTTTGACTCTTTAAAACGCAAAAGCAGACATCCATAAAATAAATATATTTGATCTAAATGGCCTTGTTTATTTTGGATTCTAATATTTTTCATTTTATCTATTTTTTCTGAACAGACTGTCGGTGGGTGGAAGTACGCCAAGTCTATCCGATCTGTCATTGCTGGCAGGCCGACCAAGAAGTGGGGCTGAAGGTGGGGCCCCGGGAGGAATTCTGGGAGGAACACCAACTCCTGGAGTGACTGCCTCAGCAGCCGAGCTTCATGCTGCTGCCGCTGCTGCTGCATACAACAGACTAACGTCCCCATACATGGACCCCCTCTACACTGGTCTCCACTCAAGTCCAACTGCCTCTTTAAGACTGAGCCCAATCGATTCCCGGGGTAAGTTCATTCTTCTTTTAGTACACACGTCACTACTCAAGTCAAATAACAAAGTAATAGCAATAAACAATCTCACAAGAAAAAGGAAACATCGGAAAGCCACATTAAAAATAATAATTTACTTGCTTCTGCTGGATTCGCAGTGGTAGAGCATTTTTCTTCTTGTACCTCACCTCACCTCTTTCTTTTCCTCTTTCGTTTACCATGTCTCTATTTTGCTAATAAAAGCGAAAAGGTGTAATGTTAATAATAGCTTTACACACTGTTTAGAATCACGCACATTAATTACCCACCTTATCATTTCCATCTTCAGTTACAATGACTGCTTAATACACATCGCCATACATACATACATAGTGCTAGAATGTGCTCTTGGTACGAAGGTAGTTTACATTCAGTTTTTGACGAAATACAAAAAATTCTCGCAAGTTTTCCACCCTCCTTTCCCCCCTTTTCTGATAACAATGTTGAATTATTTCTTTACTTTCTGACGTTTTCAAGCACTTCATTGTTTTAAAAGTTAAAGCATGCCATGCAATAAGTAAGTAACCAGCATCATAATATTTAACCTGCTTACGTATAATTTTTCAGTTTGATTTTTTTCCTTGTCATTTTTTGGGCGAAATAAAAAAAAGAATCGCATCGCATGTTTCATGTCAGCTCACTAGCTCGCTCAAGCAGACAGAAAATTTTTCGTATTTTTTTTACGATAAAACAATGTATGACTGGCTTTGTGTAGGTAATGCTTGCTCATTCATTTTTTTTCAAGTTTATAATGCAATCTGTCAGTAAACCATGTTTTACCTCTCTCACTTTCCCGGCTTCAAGTTTTTGAGTCTTTTCGTGTTGCTTTTATTACACTTTTTTTGTATTTTATTCGCTAGTTTGTTACATGTTTCTGCTACACATGATATATATATATTTTTTTACTCTGGTTTGCTCTTTTCCTTTGTTAGACAGGACAGGAAGTAGATCGTTGTGTGTAGTAATAATAATGTTAGTCATGCCTTTTCAATGCATTTTTTCGTGCTACCAGTCCAATCAAACAAGCTACTGGTTATACGTATCACACTGGGTACACTCCCGAAGCCCGCGTGTGTTTTCTGAAACAAACGAGAGACTGACTCTCACATAATGATGGTCATATAACTTATGTTTAAGCACGTATTTAAGGACTTAATTGACCATAGAATTTCCCCCTGAAAAACTATAGAATTGGAAGAGAAATGAGCGAAATGCCATGCATGTCATTTTTTTCAAGTTTTTTGTAAAAAAATCACTTTTTGCGTGTGAAGGATTAGGATTGTGTGAGAATAAATAATTATACGAAAGTAATGTGATCGCTGAGCCCTTCTAGAGAATTCAGGAGCTGATTAAACCGTTTAATTTTTTATACTTAAGTGTCATTTATGGTCATTATGCGATTGAATTTTTAAATTCTAGGATAATTGTAAGAGCTGAACTACATGAAAGCTCAATAAACACCACCGTCATGCTCACATGCATGGTTAACTACAGAGAGAAAAAAAAATTCTACATTTTCTCAAGATTTTTGTAGGGGTGTAACGAGGCATGTAAACATTTTACGTAAATCCGAATTTTTTCTCCCCCTGTCAATATTTTTATTTAGTAGACCCTAAAAGCCACAGAGCTTGATCAAAACTATTTTTTATGTGCAGTTGAACGTATCATTAAATGAAGTAAAATTGGCATCTGCTTAACATCATGATATGAGTTCACTTAAACTTGTTACTGTAAAGTGTCATAGCTGATGACAGAATGAAATTCACTCGTGGTTAGAATCAAATGAGATTGCCTGAATTGCCGTGTAGACACCTCTCATCGTCGTCATCATTATCATATTTTTTTGTACATTGGCGACCTCATTGACGGCTTTGCCACTTAATACTTCTGTAATACAAGCTTATTCATGATTCATGATGAGATGAGCAGCAAAGAAACACGCAGCTCCCACTCCTGATATGTTTGCTCACTTCATTTCTACTTGCTTGTGCGGAGGAAGAATGAGAAGGAGAATTGAAGGATTGAAAGAAGTGATAAAGTCATCTCATGTCAGCTCGTACACAATTTAGTTGACACTTGGGAAGCTACCACAAATTCATATGTTCAGGCATGTGTCAGTAGCAGTGAAATATTACGAAAGTAAGAGACAAAATGAAAGATGAAATGATTAAAACGCAAATTCTCTCTCCGTACAACTTTTACCGAAGTTTTAAAAAGCCCATTGCTTTGGCTTGCATAGATTTTTTGCTTGATTTGGTTGGATGGATGAGCGGCTCAAATGATAAATCTGAAGATAAACATATCCTATTAATATTTTAATGAAAGATATTGCATTGCCTTTCTTGCATGGTACAAATAGCTGCATTATCTTCATCTTTAATCTGTATTTGATTATTTTTTTTTACCTTTTGGGCTTTGGCGAGTTTCATTTCCATTCGTGTGTCATTATTACTTCTGTCACTGATCTTTAACTCTGATGATGATAATTGCACCCACGGAGCTTCCGCACTTACTTAAGTACAAAACGTGTTAATATATTTGCTCATTTGCCAGTTATGGAAAATGAATTAACTTGAACAACTGTTAACTCCTCGTACTTTTTCATCCAGTCAAAATTGTAATAACTTTTTCTATTGTTTTGTTGCAAAAATTGTTTTTCCATATTGCATGATACATCATTTTTCTCAAAGAACATAAATTCCGTAACGTATGCTCATTCTGTATTCCCAAAAGGAAGGAGGGTGCGAGACGAATAAGAAAACAAGCAATGAAAAAAAATGTTTATTTATTCAATGAGTTGATGGACTCGGGATGTTGCTCACAGTAAAAAGGAAAAGAGTGTGTATGGCTGGTTGTCTGTCGGTATTTCGGTATCCTTTTTTCCTCTTTTTTATACAAAAAATTTTTGTTTCACTATTTTTTCCCGACATGAAGCAGGCAGGAAAAAACACATGCCTTCCTTTTTCAGGTTCAATCTAATCCACGTGTTAGGTAACTCTCTTTCCTCTTCTCAAAGATATTATCCGTTTTATTGTCTGACACTTGAAAGGCTTACGATTAGCTTAATCATATTTCAAAGCTCAATGTTATTTGAATAAAAATATTTATTAAAATTAAAATGTTCACGGACCTTGTTAAGTTAGAAGGTAAAAAAGAAGTATATGGTTTTATGATGGTATTTTTTTCCATTGAGTGTTTTTCTGAGCTCCCAATAAATCTCCTTTGAAGAAGATATCCTTTCCTCCTACTATATCCCCACGCACGCATACATTAACATGTGTCAAACATTCTTGATCTCTCCGACCTGCCATGCCATGCCTTGAGCTCTAATGAAGTTAATCCTAAATGCGTGCATAAATTTTCATTTCCTTCCTCAACTTGTTCGCTTGCTCTCTTCCATCATGTAAGGGATTTATCTTTGTCAGTTGGTTTAAGTAAGTACATGGCAAGTACTTTCTTTCTTGTAAGTAAATACTAATCTTTTTTTTTTAAAAGAAACAGCCCGTTTGCTGTTTGCTTTTTTAATTCTCACAAGTAAATGTAATTCTCCACACTTTATCATCTTCAGGAAATACGGGATACGTTACTCCCACTGTTTTGATACAATAAATAAGATGCATGTGACTTGACTGGGAGGCGGTGTGTTGGGGGCTCATCAAAAAAGGAGTCTGTCTTCTCTTGTCCTCTCGATGAGTCTTGCCGGCTGTTGCTTGAAAATCCTACGCTCGTGGCTGAGATTTCCTTTGAATAAACATTTTAAACTTTACTTTCCCTTATGTTTCTCATAAAGTAATTTAGAGGAGGATGATGTTATTTCTGGGTCGGGGATAATTTAATTAACCTGACAAAGTATTTTTTTTTTGTAAAAATGTGTTTGTTCTGAAAACCTCAAAATCCAGAATGAGTAATACATCTACTCGGTCATTGTCTTGTCTAGACCTAATTGCTAATGAGGAAAATGAATGGAAAGGCGAGAAATGAATAACCTAGATTGACATAATATTGTGATTAATTCAACGAGAAAGGCGTAGCAAGCATACGCCTTCTTTGTCTCCTTCTCGTCCTTTCACTTTCTTTGTACATGAAATGATTTGGAGTTTGTGACAGTTGACGAAAATTGTGCAAGACAAGTGACAGAACTGTCATCCAGTTTAACTACGAGTGACTGTGTCACCTTGTATTGCAGTTCCATAATCTCAAAAGATGTTGCATAATCTGCAAGAGTATGAAGCTTTAGTCAGGTTGAACAAAAAAAAATGAAGGAAAAATCTTGTTTCACAATGTCAGTAAGAAACCGCTTGGTTTCCTCATAATTTATTCCATTTTTTGCAGCGAAAATACTGCATTCTCTTCTGGCATACTTACATAAATCGGGAAATGTTTCAAGAGCTTTAGAGTTTTTTTTGTCCCATCTTCATCCTTTTTTATAAGCTTTACCATACAGCACAACACAACAACCATTATTGTGCTTTACAGATATCATTCTTCTTTTTTTTCAAGAGAAAGGAATGTTCTTGTTTGTAATAATAACAGATGTTGCTGTTTGGAGGAAAACATTCCACACCTTTGGAATGAGTGTTAGTAGGAACGGAACATAATTTGTGTGACATCAGAACGACAAACAAGTTTAGCTTTTATTCCATCAAGAGAAAAAAGGGATAATGAAGATGATGATCATCGTGATCATCATCACAGAAAATGTTTTAGGAATGTGACAGTATTTAACTGTTTGTTTTCAACTGGTTTATATATCTATTCCGTTACGTGCATGAAACTTATTACGGCCCCGTGTAAAAAAAATTGGGCCTCTTTTAAAATTCTCCATAATTATTTGGTTAGACGTATGCAGTTACTTATGCATTTATGGTTTTCACAGTTGATGATCCAAAAGAAGAGACGCGCACGTTACACCTAAAATACATGAACCATGCAGGGAAAAAAGGGTTAAAGTATTTTCAGCTTTTTTTCTTAAACCATCGTCATCATGTTTATATTTTCACTCTCTCTTGAATAAATATATGTATTTGGATCTCAAACGACCAAAGCAAAGTTCACAAAAATGATGTTGATGATGATGGGTCGTCATTTGCTTGAGTTGGTGATGTAAGAAGAAAACCGCAGGAAGAAAGATGTGCACACTTTATTTAAATTATTCCATGAAAAGATAATATTATGGAGCATTGAGAAAATCTGTAATAAAGTACCTTCTGCCGGCAAAACAGACAGACAACGACAGCCAAAAGCCAACAACAGCAACACAACACGCACGCATGTATGGAGCGAAGGAGTAACTATAAATTATTGCGTGAATTCATTATAACTATTATTATTATTATTACCGTTTTAAAGAAGGAAACGATTCAGTTGCGACAGCCCTACTTTTAGAAAACTTCTGTTCATCCAGAAAAATATAAAAGTTGAAATTATTCCAAGGAAAAAAAGGAAGCCATTCAAGAAAAAAATTATAATTTTTGTGCATGATGCTCACAGACTTGCCCAATTATTGTTATTATTGTTGTTCTTGATATTTTGCTTAACTTACATTGGATTTACTTTTAGGCTATTGCAAGCTATTTAACTCAATTTTTATGAAGCGATCAAGAATCAAGACTTTGCGGCATAATATTAATGGCTTTAAAAGTTAAAGGATTATTCATGGAGCTTGACACGATCAAGAAAGAAGGAAATGAATATGTGAATGAGCAGCTGAATGAAACTGAATGTGAACCGTTTCTTATTGGAGTGGAAAATAGAATAATGCGGGCTCATGTATTTAAATAGGATTACATTAATTCATTTCCTTTAAGAAGACAAAATCAACTCCCGGACGGATGGTCAGATTAAATTATGTACTTGTGTTTCCTTTTTGTTGAAATGAAAATTTGTTGTGCTCAGATCATCGCGGTCCAGATGACGTGTATTAAATACTTTTGATTTTAATTCAGTGGTGAAGCCATCAGAAAGCAGTTATAAATATTCAGGATTTGATTCTTTATATCTGATGGCGCTTAAAAACCAGCCGATTTTTATGTTTCAATCGTTTTCGAAGGTGAAGAGATAGGAACGTGCCCTTTGAAAATATTGAGTACTTTTGAATTAAAATGAATAGAAAATCACAATAGGAAGGGCTCAAATAACGGTTTCACTATAACCCCCATCCTGATTTATCCAGATTATGGAATACTAATTGTTCCGTAATATTTGCGCAATAAAAATGAGTAAAATTGTTAGGGTCTGAGTACTAAAACTTCAAGGGAACGATGCAGCACGCTCAAAGCCATATAGAAATGAATAGAGAACGAGATTTTAGTTTTGATATCGTAAAGTAAGGGTTGTCGTATCATATTTCACTACTCTGGGCATACGTTTTTTGTACAGGATTCAAGGCTGTTGACATAAAAGTGGGAAATCGCGTTATCAAAGGAAGGAAGCATATGCATTATTATTACCGCTCCTGTGTGAATGAACGATGATGACTTGATGACATCTCCTGGGCCATCTGAGTTTTGTGGCTTTGATTCATTTCTGATTTGTGGTGGTACGGGTGTGTACACTTTCTGCGCAATACCATGAAACGACATGAGGCACGCAGATGGGCTGGTCTTGTGACAGGAAAAAGAAGCTGAGGGAATTCAAATGAAAGAAAGCAAATGAAGGAAGAAAGCGGAGGGAGAAGAGAGACCCGCACTTTGTAACAACACACACCCACCTCATTGTTCAAGAAGATCTGGGAATTGTCTTGTGTGTGCCATCGTAATCATCGTCACATTATTCATGAAAAGATGATAATGAAATGTAGTAGCATAGCGGCGGTAGGAAAGGGATGACGAAAGACATGGGAGTTTTGTTAGCGGGTGTCAGATTTCATCTTTTCTGCAGCACTTTAAAAAAGAAAGCCCAGCACACGACTTGCATTCTGAATTGGATTGAATGGATAAAAAAAGGGAAGCTTGGATATTAATAATATCATGTTTACACTTGAGCAGATAATCTCTCGACCTCTGCATCATTATCGCTGAAAGATCACAGGAATAATTTTAAATTCCTTGCTGAATTCTCGTAGCACGCAAAACAAATCTAATTTTGGTCTAAAGCCAACCAAGATACGAAAAAAAATATGATGCTACAACGCAGTAACAGTAACAGCTTCCCCGCGGTAAAGGGCTTCCTTCTAATGAGTTTGGTAATGAACCGTGAGGAAAAAGAAATTTTTCACTGGCTTCACATCGCTTTTGTGGTGAAGTGTTGTTAAGATTTCAGAAAGAATCCTGAAGACACGTTAATTTTCTCATGTTTCCTCCTCATCATGCCACCATCACATGAGATTGTTAGCTCACCATCCAACTAGTTTACCTAAATTAAAATACTACCTTGTCAAAGGATGGCTTCATTTTTTTCTGAAAAAAATATAAATGCGCCACATTCTGAGCATTTTGTGTGATCCAGAATGCCTTCACCACGCCATTCACACATTCTCAGAGAGACCCACTTGATTAAAGAGATGTGTTCCATTAAATTTCCGACGAAAGTACTTTAAAGAAAAAATCTCGACTTTTTCTAGAATTTTTCATCTTATTTTCTTCTCAGTTGAGAAATGAAAAAGTCAATCTGCAAATAATTTGAAATTCCTTTCGTGTGAGTAGGCTCGGCATACCTTAAAGAATTATTATTAAGATATTTTTATGAAGAGCTAAAGCCTCTCCTTGTCTGAAATAGAGAGATTCTTTGTGTCTTTGTGTGTTCATAATGGCAAAGTATCCCACATACTTTTCGTTGGGATCAACTTGGAAATAATTATTGCTTGGAAGTGGAGTGAGTGTAGGAAAAAATTGAAAGAGGAGCATTCTTCTTGGGAAAGTGAACAACGACGACGAAGATGTGATGAGCCCTCTCACTGCGAGCTAAACTTGGTGGTGGTTGGAATGTTTCAAGCCAATGGAGTGAATTCGGATTTTTTGGAGGTCTCGACTGGGGTCGGGAATTTTTTCGGCGAGATAATGAGCACCTCTACGTGGGCTCTCTGTGTGCAACTCAAATCTTGAATTATGAGGTCTCATTTGTTAGTCAAAGAGTCATCTTGACAAGGAACGCTTAAAAGGGGAGAAATCATCGTCATCATCATGATCATGGCTTGAGCTCTTTGGTGATAAAGATGAGATAAAATAGTTTTCTGTTGAAATGTTATTTCACCAACAAAAATGAAAGCTTGGCACTCCTTCACATGCACTTTAAAATAGTTTATTATTTCCTTCACACACACATACCTACATACATACATATGCATTTGGCTTTGTAGAAAAAAAAAAGTTTCTGAATTCCATTTCACAAAATGCTTATGGCTTATGCGCTTTGGGGCTATATGAGAATGCTTTGCTTTGATAATAACGTGAGAAGTAGAATAAAATCTAAATGTAATAAATATGAATTTAATTTAATATTTGTTTACTTTCCTTCCAAAAAGGGTCAGCGAGTTTGGGTATGCCCCCGGATTATATGAGTGTGGCAGCTTCAGGATTTTGTCCTAGAACTCTCAGTGAATTACACCCCACGTCAACACTTAGCTCAGCCGAGCTGGCTTTCGCCTTCGACAGTAAGTACAGAAATTATTTTCACCTTTTTTTATCTCACCCTTCACATCATGATACATGGCTGATGCGAAATAGTCATTTCATGTTCTAAAGTCCCCTCCAAAAATGCCATAAGTCAAGTCTGCAAACACAACTACGTACCCATTACAAAATTTATGAAGGTATAAAATGTAATACTACCTCGATTTGTTGGGCAATTTAGATGTTTATTTGCTGACAATCAGACAGGCTTGATTGAAAGATGGGGTGTAATAATACAAATACAAATGCCACAAGCAGTAATCATAAGCAGTTGAATAAAATCCTAAAATTCAGGCGACAATGAGTATGAAACGCCGTAATTTATGGGATTAATCCTTAAAACTCTTTGCATGTTTTTCCTTCCACTACCAAACACGACCACATCGGACCATTCTATTCATGAATAGGGAATATATTTCATTTTATGAGCGTTTCACATAATCTGCTCTACTTGAGATTAACTCATTCTCAGTTGGCTCTTTTTGACCAACCGTTATTCATTTTATGATTGCATTTTTTTACTTGTGATTTGCTTGTCGTCCCTTACAATTTTTTGTCAACTTGAGCAATCAAACGTGACGAATTTAAGGCTACTTAGTAAGTGAAAATTTAATTTATTGGGTAAACAAACCTCACATTTCGAGTCGGTTATATCAAAGCAATATGCATTACAAAGTCATTCGTTTCATTTTTTAAAGAAAAAAGTAAAAAGCCGCCCCTTTGAGATCCAACCCTATTTTGATCTGATGATACATACTTTGAATGGGATCATGCCGTGTTTCAAGAAAAAGATTATTTTTGTGAGCATATTATCTCATCTCCCTAAAAAATAATGTGATGACAAGAATCATGAGCAAATGGACTGGTGTTAATTTCCTCACTAACGAGTACAAAAAAAAACGTATTTTATTTTATGTTGTGCAGTTAGCTTCAGGGGTTTTCGTGGCGCACTATGGTTGATTCGCTACATCCCGTCGTCGTATAGTCGTATGTATGCACATCTAATATGAATTACGCAAAGGCAGAATAAATTACTAAAAAAATAAACAATTTTCTTTCTCATGATTCCTCCCTTTTTTGCTAGATCCTCTCTGAACCTATTGTACTTTTATCCCGCCAGCGAACCAAGCCAGGTCTGGCCAGGCCAGGGCTAGTCTTTCCTTTAATGCTTTTATTTACACGAGGAAAAAAAAATTAAGACGAAAGAGGAAAAAGAAAAGACGCATAGTTTGCTTACATTCGATTGACTTGACTTGTTCGCCTAAATAGGAAAAGCATAACTCACGTAAGCAATAAGGAATAGAGCTTTTCTAAAATGTACAGAAGTGGATAAACCGTTTTTCATCGACTCAGCTCTAATAAATTATCCGTAGATCAAGCAGGGCTCTATTTGCATTTTTTGGCAATAAAAAAGAAAAGACAAATTGCGTCCATCTGTTCTGTTCGTTCTTTCAGGAAAAAAAAGAAGAAAAGACGAAGGAAAAAGGTGCGTGCATTCAGTACGTTTATTTTAGCCATATTTGTAACGAGGAAAGGAAAGTAGCTCTGTTTTCTCAAGAAGAATTTTTATATTTTTTATCGTGATTATGTTATGAAATGGGGTGGATATGTATGTACACAAGTACTTGTGGTAGCATGATGGCGGCGGCTGTTCCCTCCTTGTATTATATGCTGCATTTAAGTGTGTCATAACAAAAATGAAACTCACATTAAAACCTAATTATATTACGTATTCATCCGAAAGAGGTTCATTTCTCAAAGAATATTTATCTTTCGTCAGCAGGTAGGTAGATTGCAATAATATTATATGAACGCCTTTTTTAATACTCAAGGCACACCATTAAAAAGAAAAAAAGGACAGGCAAGTTGCTGACATTAAATCATTAATGAAGATTTTACTTAATATGCTTTGATAATGTTCATTGCTCTCGTCTCGGAATATTAAGATCTGAGCTTTTGAGCCACCACCAAAGAAATAATTTTGGCTGTTTATATATTACTTTCATCATGCTTCTTCCATGGGGGTAAATGGACATTATTTATGCGGAGCATAATGCAGTTTGCATACTTCTCTTACTTTATTGTAATGTATCATGAATCATTTGATGTCTCCAGTTTCGCCAAAAAAAATATTTAATGCAATTTTTGTTTTTTGTAGGTGCGAGATTCACCAGTCCCCGGGCTAGTGTGAATCGACAACAAGGCAGAAAGCGAGCACTGTCTTGTTCTCCCTACTCTGATTCCTTTGATCTGCAATCGATGATTCGCTTCTCGCCGAATTCCCTTGTTTCGCTGGTCAATGGATCGAGAGGGTCGAGTGCGCCTAGTGCCAGTGGTTCTTATGGACATCTATCGGCAGGTAAGAAGAATATACAAATGATTCCGTTCATTTAATTTGTTTCGTTTTTGCCTTGAGCTTTGTCTATGATTAAAAAATTTTTTTCCTTGGTTTATTCTGCTTTTTTCTTAATTTGGTCTTAAAACTTGCATAATTTAGGTCTTTTTTGAGGGTTGGTCAACTCAAGAGAAATACGTAGTCTTATAAAATTAGATACACAGCCAAAGGCGCCCAGCTTCATTATTGTCGGCTTTTGATGAAAGATGCAAATCTGCCTGTGGTAGTGGATGATATGATATGATGATACCGAAATAATTATATTTTTGAAATGAAGAGGAAGCCCTTCAGGCAATCTCATAAAGTTACTTACTCACCAAAATATTTTTCTGTTTAATCCGGGATTAGGCGTTTGAGCATTTGCGGTTAAGGTTTAGGATGATGATGTTCTTCGAACACGATGGTGATATGACGAGGCAGTTCTAGTTGCGGTATTTTGTATAACGACTCATCATCATTTCAGTGGCTTGGCTTTAGCCTGGAGTTAAAGAGAGCGGAGCTTATGGCATTCTTTCCGCTTCTTTGTCCCAAGTTTACGTGAGTATTTCACCGTGATCGTCGTCGTCACCGCACCACTACTGACAAGAAATCAGTTTCTTTCTTAAAAGCTATTTCTGGTCACTGATCGATCATTGTTAGTGAGCAGAAGATGCTGATTTGGCCACTATCAATAATGATGATATTGATCATTATTATCATGATCTTTCTTTATTCTTGAGCTTCCTTTCCGCTTTTTATGAAAAGAAGCAGGAAGATTATTTCTACGCTCATCAGACATGCATATTTCACTAGTGAAGGATGGGAAGATGACTCATGAAATGTAGGCAACAAACATTGAACACTACATCATCAATCTATCAACAATGCGACTGCTCTTGTATTGATCACATAATTTTACCGAATCAATCCGTATCTTCCGTGGATTCGGTTGATGGCTTTTTACGATGCGGTTTCTGAATTAAAAACTTTGTTCCCCGCGGAATGCAACACGTTTTGCTGACAGCAAGAATTTTGGTTTCGCATTGAGCAATAAATTGAATGTTGTTTTGAAGATTTGAGCACTAAGCACTTTTGCGGTACACAAAGCAAAGATTTTTATGCAAAAATGTTGGTTTCAAATTAAACAACATCTTAACAAATGCAAATCGATTTACTTTATGTCCTTGAGCATAAGAGGAAAAAAAATTTGGATGTTGTGCATTTTTTTAAAATTCATCTGATCATCAACGAGGTTAATGGCTCTTGAAATTGTTGCGACTATTTTGTGTGTCATGCTGATAGATGTCTTAATAGATATAATTATAAATGGAGTAATTAAGTGCAACTGTGATGTCTTTAGCCAAGCAGAAAATCATTTTTTCCCATCAGGTGATCATTGGCTTCACTCACCGGGGGTTTCGGTGATGATTATAATGGATGATTCTTGATGATGATATCAACACTGGACGCTAATAATTTTTGCAGAGTGAAGCGTTTAATGTGACCGGTTATGCCAAAAATATTATGATGTTGATAAGATTGTTTGGAAAGTTTATTTAAGACAGATTCAATTGCCTCGTTCATAATAAGCAATTAGTACTGGTTTTGATGGGAAAACCAAAACCCTTTTATGTGATGATGAGTCAAGTTAATGGACATTGAAATAATGTGTAATTAAAAGACAACAAGTAAAGTAATATTAACGTCATGTTTTCACGGGTCATTAACTTAAAGCCAAGCTAATATTTTTTTATAGTACCTGCGGCTACAAGTTTTGAATTTCCGAAACAATTATATGAACAAAAGTTTGATTTCTCGAAAGAAATAATTAATGTCGAGATTATGCATATTCCTACGTCAATGTGTTATCATTTAAAGTGTAAAACTCTCGAAATTAGTACTTCTTGTGTATACATTTAGATTCATAATAAAACAATAACAAAATCTAGTACGCTTTGTGGAATATTTGAAAGATAAATTTTATGCGTTCCTTCATTTGCCCCTAGTTCTCTGGCATATTATACAAATTACATTGTGATGTTTAAGGTTTAAAATTAATTGAGAAATTAAATTTTTTTACGATTTCCTAGCCGGCTATAGAAGCTCGTAAATTCCATTCCCAGTGAAATGGTCAGCTACCAGCATGGTGTTCTTTTATTACCTGTCTGAACCTGCCCCTCTTGTGCTATTTTCAATACTTCTCTCATCGTTTTACCATTTTTATCTCTCTTCATCGCACCAATTTAAAGAATAATAATATTATTTAGTTCAGTCTTCTCGCAAGCGTGATAATAAAATACAATAATTTTCCACGCCAAACTTCCAGTAAAACTTATGATCCTGCTAGGAAAATTACAATGGTTTAGCAAAAGTTACAACTATGTTTGAAGGAAATCGGAAGTGTCATACCGTAAATTTATTCGCAAGTTGTCTCAAAAAAAAAAGCTGCTGGTAGATTGAAGGTGTTTCCTCCAAAAAGCCGTAAACTGTTTGAGATTAGGATCCGTTTGTCCGTAGCGAGGCTTTTTCTTGGATCCGGTTCTCCTGTGAAATAATGCAATTCTCCTTATCCGTTTTCTTTGCGTTGTTGCGTTGCGGAAGCTAAAACTCCATCCATGTGGGTAGTAGTATGCAGTAGTCGGTACATAATTTTCAATGACCGAATGCTACATTGAACATGAGCACAAAAGTAATTGTACAAGTTCATATATTTCAAGAGAAGTTATTGTTATGCGATTTCTCTGCTGGAGAGAAGAAAAAAAATATGTTGAAGCTTGAGCACGTAATATGCCACCATGATTATGATTTGCTTGTAAGGCCTGATAAAAACAAAAAAACTTGCTCTATAAAATTGAGAACTACTTTTGATTTCAAGTGGAGATACGGATCTTTCTGAAAAAAAATCAAGACAAAATAAACTTTTTTTAGGGAGGTAGTCCAAGGCGTGCACAGAAATTTTAATTGACTCATCCAGAGAAATATTTTTACGATTTGTTGGTTTTTAGCACAATAATTGCAAGCAAAATCTATGCAGATAGTTTTGAAGTACAATGTACAATACAATGGAATGGAAATATTTGACTTTTTAAGAAAATGCATATTTCCAAGAAATCAAAAATTTTCAACTTGAGCATCAAATGAAACAGTAAAAGTGAATTGAAGGAGAATGAACGAAGAAGAAGAAGGACAATAGATGAGAAGAATGAAGGATGACGACTTCTTCTTTGCACTTTTCACATCTTTTCTCAAAGACTGCCAACTTCGTTCAAGGTAGAAAGGTGGAATTTTTCCTAAAGTCAAGCCATCTTGGATGACGATAAAATGTCGAAGAAAAGAATGGAAGGAAGGAGAAAAAGAACTTGAGTTTATTATGTAGTTTGAGGCACTGAAGATGAGCGGAGTGAGCAAGGTGTACACCATCATCATCCTCTCATTCCCATCAACTCGTGATAATTTGAAGTAATGAAGGTTTTAAGTTTATGCACAAAGACGAAATTATGGTATCCCTGCCATTTGCTTAGCTCTCATTATGGACATGTTTGATCGGGTAAAGCTTCTGGATGAAGAAGTGTGAAAGAATTAATTGAATCTGCCAACTCATTCCCTGTTTACAAAAGAAAAAAAGAGCCGAAGCCGACGACGACATGATTCTTCAAGGTATTTTTTTCCTCATTGCTCTATGCTAAACAGCAGAAGCACAACAACAATTGATAATGAAAGTTTTTTTTGTTACCTGTTCCTCTGTTGTTGTTACCTTCCGTACCGTGAGTGAGTGAGCTTTAGCTGGCCTCAGAGCACATTGTCCTCATAAAAAAGTAGAGTTTTAGCTCTGAAAATATAATAATGATAATGGTACGCAGGTATGCAAAAGATAAGCAGCATTTTTAAGGAAAAAAGGACAACGTCTGAGCTTGAGTTGACTTGAGAAAGAAGAGATAATGATAAAAATTCGTGCTTTTTCTTAAAGTAAATGATTTGGAAAGAAGTCAGGAATAAAGATTTTTTTTACTCCTGTGTCCGGAGATCATTAAAAAAGAAAGAAGTCTTTATATCTTGAAAAATTACATGTGAAAAAATGGAAAGCATGTGAGTGAGCGAGAACTTTTCAACAAATTTTTTTTCACAAGTTTTTTTGGGGGATGATGATGATAATAATGAAAATGATGATGGGTACAAAAACACAGCTACCACACTTAAATGTTTATATGCATCAGTGAATTTGTATCAGCATGGATGCATTTGTTTTTTTATCTTTGCCATTATATGTTGCTAGTAAATAAGAAGAAGTGCTTAATGCTGCGGTTAGTTTGGTTGTTATTAAGTCCTTAACAGGAAAATAAAGTTGTTGAATGCATCATGAATTTTTAAGACCTTCCCAATTCAATGTGATCATCATGTCTTCCATTTTTTTTGTCGGCTTTTGTCTTACTTCGTTTAATGCTTTTCATCCGTTTCGCGTTGCTTACTTTAAAAAAATGAAAAATGTAAAAATGACTTTTAAAAAATTCTCATGTGCAATTTTTATAACTCGGTGAAATATCAATGCTCTCCTTTTATTTTCCCAATAATCAAGGTCATTTTATGGATCATTCAGGTGCAATAAGCCCTGCCTTCAGTATGTCCGCTGGTTTGCCTCCAGGCTTTGGCTCGAGTGGTATGCCTCCTTTGCAGCAACTTCAAGCACATCTCTTAAGAAGTGGGCCTTTGGCAGGATCCTTGCCTGGTTCGCCATTCCTGCACCATTCAGGACTGCTGCATGGATCGCCTTTCTCTGCTCATCAAAGCTTGTACATGCCGAATATTCATCATTCGTTGAATATCAAGCAAGAAGTGAGAAATTTGATATGACCCGACTCATGTCTTAACAGATGAAATACGTAGATGAATAGGAAATTTAAAAAAAATGAAATTGTTATTGATACAGGGTGAAATGACACCAAAAGCATCCCCAGGGGTGGGCGCAGTAAGCAGTACAATGGATGTTGATGAGCCTGGGATAATCCATCGAAAGCAGAAAGTTCGCAAGGAGCCAGCCACAACCACATCTGGTACAAATGGGGATGAAAAATGTGATATGGACAATATTAAAGATGAGCCTGCAGACTTTATTGAAACAAACTGCCATTGGACGGATTGTGGATTAGAGTTCCGTACTCAGGAGGAGCTTGTCAAGGTAAATATTATTTTGAAAAAAAAAGAAGATTTTCTTTGGATTTGCAGATTTTAAAACTTTTTTTCAAATATAAATTCAGATTTCTTATCGCGTAATTAAATATCAACACAGCCCACATTTCCCTAAATCCCATCTTAATTTTGCATTTACACCTTCCAATCAAAATAATTTGGCATTTAATGAGCTCAAAGAATGTCGTTCATTTGAAACTCGATTTTCTCTTTTGAATTTGCATTACATTACACCTGTGTAGTAAGATTAAACCATGTCATAGTCAGAGTGTTGAACATGTTTTATGACTCCGTGACTTCAACTTCAGTTTCAGTGTCAAGTATGCAATAGCAAATGAGCAAGAAGATTCCATCTTGTTTTTTGCATTCTTTTCTTTCTCTTTTCGGCTCTCATTTTATCATAATTGCATGCGCTTAATTTTTGAACACAAAGGCCAAGTCATGTTTGAAAGGCCCGACTCGAACTCAGAAATTGTATTGCACTTGCAGTTCTATATTCATTTCAATTTATCGTAAATAATTTGAAATTCGCAAAGGAGAATGCATCAAGATAAAGATTCATTAAGCGAATAGTGTTGACATTATGATAAAGAGGATGCCTTCCCGACCTCGCGTCTGTACAAGTCGAAGTGATTTATTTTCATGGTTTTAAGCAACCATCCATCCGTGCCCAAGTTCAACTCGTGTTCACTATGAAGAAACAATATTCTTTTTAAAAAAATTATTACATTTTTGCTACATGTCTTGTAGTAAAAAAAAGTAAAAATGTTTTTAATGCAACTACAACCCAACCAAGCTACACATATTCGCTCAACTTCATGAAATACGGCGCTCATGCTAAAAACATGTGAAATGAGTAAATATAAAAATGGATCCGGTTATTTAAGCAATAGAGAAAGAAAAAAAATGAACAAATCAATTCATACGATTTTCGAGTGCCGAGTTCGAGCTTTTTCGAAGCGTTTGAAAATATTCCATTTATTTTCCCGTGACAGTTCTTTTTAAGACCGAGGAGAAATAATGCTCATTTCATGTTATGTTGGATTTGTAAAACCATATCTTTTGTAGAGTCCCGTATTTTAGTTGGTTACGTTTGGTAAAACATGAAAACGATAATTATTATTGCAAGAATAACCCTTTTCCGATTTGTTTTTAAAATGAAACCAAGGCAGGTTTGGGTTTGTAATCATAAGCATCGTGAAGCGGTTATATTGTGACAGTTTTACGTTATGCTCATTGTATGAACACGATGTTCACGCAGTTGATTATTATTATGTACTCATTAGCCATGAAAACATTTTCCTGAGGAGGAGGTTGTAGACGAAGACAAGTTTTAGGAAATTTGTTTTCCATTTAGACTGCACGCTTTTACGAATAGTTAGTGGGCCTTGTAGTTAAGTAGTGGTTCAATAGTTTTTCGGTTTATGCAAACCACATATTTCGGCGAGGTCTGTAGGTTTAAAAAACGATTTTGAGGTGAAATGAGTTGCATCACATCGACATTGTCAATCTTATAGCGGGAGACTTTTTGTGTGATGACATGTCTAGATTCAAAAATGTGCGTGAGAAATGGGATGTAATGTTTTAAAATATTACATTTTCTTCGCTCTACTCAATGTTCATCACCCACATTATGCAATTATCATAACAAGGCGTAATTTGTCCACATAACATAATCATGTTCTGTAATCCAGAAATCACGACAGAAAGAACGCTCCTGGGAATTATGACTTCTGTGGAAAAAATGGTCTAATGATTACTGTGGAAAATAAAAGATGACTGGTGTCATGAGCATTAAGATGGGTAATCTGTCTTAATCACACAGAAATGATGATAGCATTGAAATCATAATCTTCTCCGAAATCTCAAAGCCTCGCTTTTTTCTAACTAGGGAAGCTCATGAACTGATAGGCGAACTACGACAAGTGAGATATCAAGTCTGGGGTAATTTGTAGCGTAGATTACGAATCCGGTGTCATCTAACCGTCAATGGCCTTCCCTGAATTGATT
>JAHZMX010006467.1:0-11424 GCA_027743895.1 Seira musarum | reverse complement strand
TATATGATGGATTATGTAGGAAATATACACATTCTAAAATTTCCCAATGTTGCAAAAATATGAGGACATTTTGCATATTATGATTCACACTTCAGTATTTAACAACTACCTTGACTTTTTCGGTTTCAAAAGTGTTTATACTTTTAAAACGGACGTGATACTTTCGAGAAAAACTCCCATAATGATTCGTAAAGGTGAAAGTGACAGGTTAATCACACGAGGATGCAGCTAAATTGAGTTAATACGTTTTTTTTATCGTAAATGGGCTAATTTTTGCATATTATTTTAAACAAAAAGTTTGTGGTGTATGTTTGAGAGATTTTACGGCTAGACTAACTATACTTGATCACAAAAACTCCATAATCATATCACCAACTGAAAAATTTTCTTTCGGAAATTGTTCATTAATTACTAACGTAAACTTTACATTCGATAATTCACCGTCGTTTTGCAAGAAATGTAAAAACTCTTTGTACCAAAGAGGTGATTGAGGTAATCTTTAGCCGAATAACACGAGAAACATGTTTGAAATTCGCCAGGCAAAGTATAATTCTGGAATAACATCATGATGTGTTCAATGAAGAAAACAGGTAGAATTTGATGGGACAGGTTATATACTGTTAAACTGAAGCCATCAACAAATATGATAAAATAAGATCACTGCAAGGGAAAACTGCACCAACTATTTAATTTACCATGAGTTTTCTTTAAAAAATCGCAATCCCAATTGTTATCTTCTGAATTTAAAATTTATTGATTTAAACTGCGATCTCAGTTTGGTTTAGGGGAAGGCGCAGCTTCACCTGGGTAACTTATCGCACCGAAATTCTTCCTTGTGTTTACTTATTTCATGGCAAACGTTAGCTAGAAACTCATTTTGACTTCCGTGCAAGTGCTATCACGAGTTTTTAAGAGGATAATGCATCAGGTTATCTACTAACCCATACGAAAAATAGCAAATTATTTTTAAAAAAATACATATCTTCCTTTGACCTGCTCGTTCAGCTAACTTGAATCTAGCAGGAAACCTATT
Source organism: Seira musarum (assembly GCA_027743895.1). NCBI lineage: Eukaryota > Metazoa > Arthropoda > Collembola > Entomobryomorpha > Entomobryidae > Seira > Seira musarum. The sequence goes on along the minus strand of JAHZMX010006467.1, from coordinate 10,391 downwards.
GCGCATCAAGTAACATTACGTATTGGTTGGTAAATTGCAATATAGCAGTGAAGACTGGAGGTGTTACGCAATATGGAGCACCTCATAGTAACTGCCGATTAAAATCCGATAAATAATAGTTAGCAATTCACAGTACCGCAGCCCTAGTGCCCACTAGAATGCGTTGAAATAGTATACAAACAATTTAGGTTTCATACGGTTTCAATTGTTATAAAACTCTTTGACTTTGAATGAAGCATGCAAACTGTCCTCATATTTTTGCAACATTGGAAAATTTTAGAATGTGTATATTTCCTACAATATCCATCATATAAAGTCGAGCTCATTAGCCAAAGTTACTTGTAACTAAAGGTTCATAATGTAAAAATGAATCCATCTGGATTCTTAAGACGTCCTTTGAAAATTGCATATTTTGCTCCTCCTCATATTTTTGTGACGCACCTTATTGCACAAAACGCCCAGGATATTCAAGCTGAACCTCATCCAGAACCGGAAGTTGCTGCTGCTGTACCGCCTCAGGGTCCTGCATCGTCCTCATACGGGGTAACTTGAGTTCAGCACAGTCCCAAAACCTGAACCGAAAGTACATGTTCAGGTTCTGTAGTCTTTCGGACGGTTTCCTTGTCCTGATTTTGCGTTGACTTGGGTTGCCGAGGAACTTATATAAATTGTAACTTCATGAATTTTTATTGTGAAAATTCTGTATTCTTGTCCAGGACACCACTTAATCATGATGACGAGACTACTTGACCTATCGATCGAGATTAAACGATTTTAATCTGAATTGAAGTGACATTTTAATTCGATAATAAAAATTAAGTGATAAAATAGTGCTATAATTCTTAAACAATTTTATTAATTTTTTCGTGATTTACAAAATGAGGATGAAAGCGAAACCCACAAGGACCCCTCCGTCCCAACGTCTTCAAGAGCTTCAAAAGGAATCAATTCGGAATGCGCTGAACCCTCCGAATTCATCGAATGCATTTCTGGACGAGCAGAAAAATGTGGACTCCGACGACAACCATCGTTATCTTCCAGCGGGAGCAGATGAACCACCACCGCCGGCTCCTGAGGAAAGACTGGCCCTGGATCCTCTGAATCCGATCGATGATGTTCAAGAAGATCAATCTGTACCGGAACCGGAAGTTGCAGCCGCAGCTCCTGATCCTCCTTCTTCGTCTTCATTTGGGGTAACTTGAACAAGTGGAATGAGAAAACAGTTATTCGGGAAATTAATTAATCTCTTAATTTTGTAGTTCTTCAAAATTTTGAAGACATCATGGTGCTCATTCGTGGAGGGACTCGAGACTGCACCTGAACCAAGAAATGAGGATGATCCGAGTCCGAACTGTGGCGCCGACAGTGGTATCGAGAAATCAGCTATGGATGTCTTACTTCAAATCAAGCCACCAATTCCGGACTCCATCCTCTGCTCTGGAAACTTCCAAGCCTGGAAGCTCCACCAAGAGGAAGAGGTCTACAAGCGCATCAACAAGTACTTCCGGAACAGCACTACAATGTCGAAATACAGCGACCCAAAGATCTAGAGCATTTTAAAAATCGAGGGACCAAATGAAAGTAAAATGGGGGCCCTAATCGACCAGAACCGGAAGTACATGTTGTTTCATGGAACCTTAGCAAGTAAAGTTGGATCAATTCTGAATGAAGGATTGAGATGCCCCGTCCGAGGATGTTGGTTTTCCAATCGAGCGGGTGAAAGCATTTTGTTCACTGATGCGAGTTCTGGGGAGGCATGTTCCTCTGTGAGGTCTTAATTGGCCCAAGTCTTGGACTTGTTTTGCCGGGTAACTGCGTCCCAAATCCGAAGGAGGATAAGGTCATTGATGGTTGCACATGGCCTATGGGGAATACGCTGATTGTGGATAAATTGAATAGAGGAAGAGGAAGCTTCCCTAATGAGTACATGGTTTTAAGTTCTAATCGAATCCGGATTAAATATTTGATCCATTTCCGGTGTAGTCGTTGAAAAATATATAAAATTGTTGAAACTGTAATAGTGACGTAGCTGATCAATGGGTTAAATATTGTCTTCAGCGTCCTATTTTAATTCTGCATTGATTTTTATATTCATTATGAGAGCATAAATTAATGGAAAGTTGTTTTAATTGCCTTTGACTGTTAAAATATTTCAAAAGTCTACAGAATAATTTTATTTCGGTGTGAAAAAGCCTTCGAAAGACCTATCGCTATCACATCACAAGATCTATGTTATTCAATTTGAAAAATAATCAACGGCGTTTTTCCGCCGTTAGTTGATACTTTTTTTTTAAATTTATAATTACAGTTTTATTCAGTTTTTATGGACTTTTGAATGAGCAATCATAAGCTATATGTTGTCATTTAAAAAATTCAACCGTTAATCCTGCCGTTAATAGTTGACTTAAATCTTATCCTCAGTACGGATAGAATCCTTTGTTCCAAATCTGAGGTCAATCGGTGACCTAAACAATTCGAAAGTTATGGATCGGACAGACAGACGGACATATCGATGTCAAAACTCCGCTGAAATCTCGCAATCAGCTACGTAATAATTAAAGTAATTGTAATCATTCGAATCGGATAAGAAACTTTAAGAAGTAGTAAAACATTTTCCAGGAAGCATTTCAACTGTAAATATGCGGTAGAAAGGACGAAAGTTGCGAAAGTTGTTGTGTAGCACTTTTCATTTTCTTCGGTGGTCGTTTCCATTCTGTTTTCTTTTCTCTTTTCTACTTCAACATTTCCCTGAGGAGTGAAGAAGAAAAGGAAATGGCCATAAAAAGAGAAAACGGATATGACTTGCGACTTGCATGCATGTGTTCAGCCGCGTGGCGTGCCTGGAATGGACTGGAGAAAAAAGTTTTATTTTTAGGAACTCTTTGTTCCAGTTTTAGGAACGATTCAGGTCGCCCCAAAATGGTTCTTTGGACGTTTTTCCTCCAGATTTTTCACTCCGATGGGTTACCGAGGAAGTTAAATGCCGAAATGAATTTTCGCTGCGTTGATTTAATTTTCCTGATAAGAAAAGATTATACCAAAGACTTATTCAGGAAACATTCGCTTCAATTTCGCGTGCATGACCTCTAGACGACGCGCCCCGGAAGTAACATTTTAACTCGATGTTGATATTAAGTGGATTAAAATGAGGTTGAAAGCAAAACCCGGAAGGATCCCCCCGTCCTAACGTCTTCTAGAGCTTCAAAGGGAATCAATCCGGAATGAGCTGAAATCTCCGGTTCCATCGATTGACCCGGAGATTGCATTGGATGGCCATCCAATGCAGAATGACGAGCAGAAAGATGTCGTCGGCGACGATCTTCCAGAACCATCACCGCCGTATCCGGAGGATATGACCCTTGATCCTGCGAATCCGATAGGTGATGTTCGAGGTGACCCGGAACCGGAAATCGCTGCACCTGTATCTGTTCGAGTTTCTTCTGATCCTGACCAGGATATTCAACCTGTACCGGAACCGGAAGTTGCAGCAACCGAATTTGCTCAAGACCCTGAATCATCTCTTCTGTGGTAGCCGGAGCATGTGGAATAATTTTTTGTGAGAATAGTAATTAATTCTCTTTAAATCTGTAGATCTACAAAATTTTGAAGACATCCTGGCGTTCATTCTTCGAAGTATCAAAAACCCCTCTTAACCAAATCCGTGGCGCCAACAGTGGGATCGAGCAAGGCGCTTTGGATATCCTCTTAAAAATCAATCCACCTATCCCGGACTCCGTCCTCTGCTCCGGAAACTTCCAAGCTTGGAAGCTCCAAGAAGACGATGAGGTCTTCCAGCGCATCAACCAATATTTCCAGAACAGCATTACCCTTAAGCCCCACAAGGACCTTAGAGTTGTGGACATTCTAAAAATCGAGAGACCAAACGAAATGGCGCCCAACCAATTCGATGACCACGATGATTCACAGAACCGGAAGTACATGTTGTTTCATGGTACCCCTGCAAGAAATGTTGGGAGGATTCTGGATGAAGGAATGAAGTGCTCCTATTTCGGAGGCTACTTTGCGGATCGAGCGCAGAAAAGTATTCAGTACACGAGGGCGTCTTTCTTTGGGGAGGGTTACATGTTCCTGTGTGAGGTCGCACTTGACCAAAACCGAAGGGATGAGTCCAAGACAATTTGGGGAAACCATGTTCCAAATCAAGATGAAAATCAGGTCATTGACGGTTGCACATGGCCAATGGGGAACACCTTGATTGTGAGGGGATGTCATTGGGGATTATACAATGAGCACGTGGTCTACAATCCTAATCGAATTCGAATTAAATATTTGATTCATTTCCGATGTCGTTTATGAAATCATGAAGAAGAATATTTGAAATTGAAAATAAAGATTCGTTCAAATTAAAAAAAAATCAAGTGATGTCTTTTATTTATGTCTGAAGCTGAATGGAGTGTTTCAGTTTACCGCAAAGGTCTTCATTGATTTTGATTGACAAGGGAAGGACCCCAGGTGTCCCACTAAATTGCATAATATCATTCATACGGTCTAAATCAGCTTTTTACGCTGTTTACGATCGCGTTACAAAATTCCCGGAAATATTTATCAATTATTTTTAATTTTTTGTTCAAAAACGTCCATTTACAAAGCGTAGAATCAGCATTTAATACCAAGTCGCAATAGCGAATGTTTATTATTGCTCATCGCCTGTGACAAATCGCCACCGTCCGCCGACAGCGTAAATAAGGCGATAGGCATAATTTTCAAATGAGGTGCCAAACCTCACGCAAATCAAAACATATTTTTGCATAAAAAATTAAAATTAAAATAATTGTGAAAAATATCGAGTAATTCCGTAACGTCATCGTAAACGACGTAAAAATCTGATCTAGATGGTACAATTGATAAAAGAAATTTCGGCTTACACTTGTGGCTCTTTCCTTGTAAGAATTTCCCCCAAAATACTTATGATCAGCGTTGAATGAAAGACGTTGCCATTGCCGAGCAATTAAGAATTCATAAATAAATTTTAATTTGTGAAAGAGGTTTAGGGTCTCCAAAAAAAATGTTTTGGAACTTGCCAATAACTTTATTGTAGGTAATTTTTAAATTCATGCCGACATAGTGGTTTTCTTTTCTGGACTTTTCCAGGATGGTTGATGAACACCTCCCCCTTCAAAGGGCTCATACAAGGATAGAACTATGGTGCGTGATATCCATGGACTTGGTAAGTTATACTATTTGGTCAATACACCTAAAAGGATGTGACGTTATTTTTTTTATTAATTTCGCTATAAAAAACAATTTTAAATTACAGTTCTTAGGATTCTTCTTCGGTGGCATTGCTCTTCCAAAATATATGAAATGGGCGGACAAAGTCAAAATTGATCCAGAGTCGTGTCAAACACTCTTCAATTTAAATACACATGATTCAAGTGAGAAAATTCATGACGTTCTTGCAAATGTGAATCCGTTTTATATGTAATTAATTAATTAACTTTGATATAGTTAAAGTCTATTTCCTACGACTGGGCATGGCTTGGACTTCAAAGATTCTTGCGGCTGGTTTGAACATTTGGGCGTCATTGAAGAAGAACAACGTAAATAAATAATTTTACTTTTTATTACGTAGCTGAACTATCAGTGGAGTAATGAGATCGATTTGTCTGTCTGTCCGTGTGTCTGTCCGATCGATAACTTTGAAAAGAGGTCACCGATTGAACTTGGAATAGATGTTCCTTGAGTACTGAAGACGAAACCAATTTATTTTCAGAATTTTAGAACTATACTTTTAACGGCAGGGGGTGAACGGTTAAATAATTATTTAAATGGAACATGTAACTTGCGATAAACTATTTTAACTCCAAAACAATTGAGTAAAAATACGTCTGAAGAATTCCCAAATTTTTTAACGGCCACCACAAAAGACCGTTGATTTTTTTTCAAATGGAACATAATAATATGCCTTGTGATAGCTCATTTGAAAGCCCGTCAACAGCCGCAGGTTATTAAATCTTTTTCCGTTGAACATGGCTCGTGATAGCTCATTCCACAGGTGTGTTGAAACACTTTTCATGCATCCTTTTTTGTGTCATGACTTTCAGACGTAAAAGACGTGAGTCCAGCAAAATAAAAAGAACAGTTTTGTTTTATTTATTTACAACAGTAGTTTTATTTAACCCTTTATCAGCTACGTCATTATCGCTGTTTTAACAGCTTTATTTGACATTCTGTGGAACTTGTCAGACATTAAAAACTACAAACATTACTTTGGTTAAACTCTCTCGTCTTTAACCCTTTTTCAGCTACGTCACTATCGTTGTTTTAACAGCTTTTATTTGTAAAGGAAAAATACAATTCTTTTTTTTTTAGATTAAACATCCCCGCAAATGCGTCATTATTATGGTGGCAACATACTTTCTCGTGACCCTTCCAACTGGCGCGTTCAGCTTATCAGTTCTGTTCCATTGTCAGTGGAAGACCATCCACGGAACGGATGCTATCATGCAAATTGCATTCCTCATTGGTTATATGTGCTTGTTGTTCATGTTCTGCAATGAACTGTGGGGTGTTCCACCGATTTACGTGCCAACAACTGGGAACATAATCGAAGAAGATCCCATCCCTCCGGAACAACATCCATTCTTATTGGAACAAAAGAAACAAGGAAGTGGGGAAAAGTCTGGATCTGAATATAAGCTACAGAGCGGTTAAACATCGTCACATTCGAAAAATAATTATTTTATGAATCCAAAATTCGAAGCACTCAAAATTAAAAAGTTGTAAATTTTAATACATCATCAAAAAAATAAATTGATAAATTATTGGCGACGATGACGAATATTCACGACAGTGTTATACCTGTCCAGGCACTTGGGCGAATTCAAATCCGTTCTTTAGTTCTGTTTTGTCTCAACTTCCCCCACAGGATATGTCTTCAGTCTTCATAATTATTCAGCGATGGCGAGCCTGGAACGAACTGGAGAAGATTTCGAAGATTTTTTTTGGAAGCGTCGTTAGTTTCTGGGACGATTCGCGTAGCCCAAAAAAGCAGACTAGAATAAATCCATAGAACCAGAACCAGACGGAGAGGGCAATCAACCTGGGCCGGAACCGGAAGTCACTGCTTCTGATGCACCTCCTCCTGCCATGTTCACTTCCAAAAATGTTCTTTTGATACTCTTCCTCCTCCAGATTTTGCATTTCGGTCGTTTACCCTGAACCCTTCAAATAATCCAGTTTTCGATGATATCGACGACAGGAGTCCTCCAGATAGTGCTGATGATGTGCCTGTTCAAGAAAGACCGTCAGTCCCTCCGTGTCCATTTGCTGGAATTTTTGACGAGCAGAAACCTGTGGATGGCGGCGACGACGACATCCATCGCAATCGTAACTTTCCAGGCGAATCGCCAAAGTCTTCTGGGGAAGCACTGGAGGATACGGTCATTGATCCTGAACCGGAACCTCCAATAGAAGATGTTCGAGGAGATCAGCACCAGGATGAACCCATTGAAGCGGAAATGGAAGTAGCTATTGCAGCACCTAATCCCTCCTCTTCGTTTGGGGTAACTTGAACAGAAATAATACTTTCGAAAAATTAATTTAAGCTCATCGAGACAATCTCTTTGGTAGATCTTCAATATTTTGAAGACATCATGGAGTTTCTTCGACGACGCCTGCGCTAAAGAATAAGGAGGATTCGGATCCGAACCGTGGCGCCAATAGTGGATTCGACCAAGATGCTCTGGAAGTCCTTTTGGAAATAAATCCTCCGATCCCTGACACCATCATCTGTTCCGGAAACTTCAAAGCTTCGAAACTCGACCAAGACAAAGACAAAGAGGTCTACGAACGCATCAACGAGTACTTCCTGAATAGCACTTCCCTATTTGAGGATTTCGAGGAAATAGGAATTCGGACGGAACATTTTGAAAATCGAGAGACGAAATGAAAGTGAAATGGTGGACCAGGGCCGGAACCGGAAGTTCATGTTGTTCCATGGGACGATGTCCAAAAACGTCGGATCATTTCTAAATGAAGGATTGAGGTGCCCCGATCACGGATGCTTAAATATTAGATTCAATTTCGTTGTCATTAAGAATATTTTAAATTGAAAATTGATCCATTTTCAAATATTTTTATTTTATGGACATTCATAATTATTATTTTTTTAAGAGAAATAAATAGTGCGGTTGTTGTTCTACTTACAAGAAAACTGCCCGGGGTGCCCCCCTAATTGCATATACCAGTCATACTGTATTGATCAGCATTTTTTTCTGGTTACTAATCTGCTTTGTTTTCTTTGCAGAAACATCAGCTTCCTTTAATGGGGATGGGTTAACTTGAACAAGGGGAATATTACCAAGGAGCCTACATTCATTTCACATGTCTTTGCTCTTCAATTAAAAAATATTGCCTGAAATCGAATTAAATTAATTATAGCCCAACCAATTTTTGTTAATGCCTTGCTCGATGCTCGAGTGATACGAAAATGAAAGTGAAAACAGGAAAACGCAACATTGCTACTGCAGCACAATCAGAAAATCAACGCCGTCTTCAGGAGTTGCAGAGACAATCAATCCAAGATGCTTTAAGCGCTTCCAATAATCCATTTCCGGTTCAGGATGATTCGGACGACTTCAATTCCAGTCCTCCAAGTGACGATGATGGAAATGAAGCTCTTTCATCAGCATTAGATCCTGAACCTCAACAACCGTCTCCATTTTTGGATGTCGATGATCGCCCAGAAGGACCTGCAGACCCTGAAGAAGGACCTGAATCGTTCGATATGGATCCAGAACCACCGATTGAAGATGCTCAAGGGGGTCACCCTGAACCCGTAAAGCAGCAGCAACAGCAAGACTCTTCCTCTTCAAATGGGGTAATTTGAGCATTTCCAAAAAATGTCTTTCTGTGGAAGCGGAAGTGGTGTAATTTTTTTTCTTCTTCTGCAGATGTTCTCCGTCCTCAAGAATTTTGGTTCATTTTTTAAGAAGAGTCGTGAAGATGACTCGTCCAACCTCAACCGAGGAGAAAATAGTGGAATTGAGGAAGGTGCCCTTAAGGTCCTCCGGGAGATTAAGCCCTTCATCTCTGATTCGATCTTTTGCTCTGGCAACTTCCAAGCCTGGAATCTCGACCCTACCGATGAGGAGTATCTCCGTGTCAAGAAATATTTCGTAAACGGCTACACCATTTCATCGATGACCAAAAAACGTGGAATCGTCAACATTTTGAAAATCCAGAGACCCCAAGACAATCTCCCAAACGGCCTGGAAGATCATCCCCGTTTCATGCTGTTCCACGGAACGAGGGACAAAAACATCGGACCAATTTTGAATGAAGGATTCCGCCATCAAAGTCGTCGAAGCAGAGGATTCTTTTTTTCTGATAGGGCGGAGAAAAGTAATGACTTTGCTTTTGGTGGAGGATACCTCCTCCTTTGTGAGGTGTTCATGGGGAGGGGTAACGAGTCGGGGGATTCTATCATTTATCCTGGTCGAATCATTCCAAATCCAAGGGAGAATCAAAGGATTGAAGGATGCGTGTGGCCTATGGGCAACTCTTTGATCCTCCCGCCTGGAATTCTTAGGAATAGTCGGTGGACCCACCAACTTATTTATAATGAATATGTTGTCTACAATTCATATCAAATCCGAATCAAGTACTTAATTCAACTTTCACAAAAATAAATATTCTAATGCTGTTGTTCTAATAAAAATTGATGTCAAATAATTCATCATCAAATATTTTGATCTACCCGACATATTGCATCAATATATCACCGTCAAAAATAGCGCATTAAAATCAAAGCAGTTTAAAAAAACGATAGTGACGTAGCTGAAAAAGGGTTAAAGATAAAGAGAGTTGTTTTCAGGATACTTTTTCTATGTCTCTCATGTTCCATAGACTGTCAAGTCAAAGGAAACAGTTCTTTGCAGTTGTTCAAACTAATTCTTCATATGAAATTCATTGCAGCACACCAGCATGAAAAAATTTTTGAAGAGACCTGTCGAATTAGATGTCACAAACTATGCTCCATTATAAATGCCTTAACCGTTGCCCGCTGCCGTAGACGGTTTACAAATTCCAACACATACTATCATGCTCAGTGTTTTGAAAGCTTTCGAATACTAAATATCCAGTTTTACTCAGTTTTAAATGCGCTTTTAAATGAGCTATCACAAGGCATATGTTCCATTAAAAACTCCAACCGTTGACAGTGCCTTTAATAGTTGGCCTAAAATGCTTGAATGAAATAGGGGAGGTCCTTACAAGGGAACCCCCCGAACTGACGCCCCCTAATCCCATTATGAGACATATGGTCCGGATCAGTTTTTTATACTGTCTACGAATCCGTTGTCATTTTGCCGCAAAAGTGTCACAGGAATTCTTAATTTGCAAATTATTTCTCAGAATTCATCATTTGG